>DWLI01004080.1:0-11178 GCA_018249915.1 Cecropterus dorantes dorantes
ATAAACATTACAAAGATTATTTTATTAAGCTGTTAAAGCTAAAGCAAAACAGCACGAGGACATCAGAATGTCTAAGAGTGTTATATAAAAAAGTGTGACTGTGTAATTCACACGCGGCAGAAGTGAAACTTAATAATAACAAGTAATATAATATATCTGAGCATAAGGGTATTAACACTTGTTTTTTTCAAAAAAATATTAAGCTCCAACACATATTCGGACATCTTATTTCACACATACTCGTAAAAACTTGAGCTTTTATTCAAGCTACAAAGTAAAATCTTTAGCATTATTCAGAGAGGGTCATAGCGACTATAGCGTCATCTAGTTATGGCGCCGAGAATTAATAATGCATTTTAGTTTAAGTTTAAGGACTAAAATCTATCTAGAATTAGATCAGCGTGTTGGATTAAGACCTGTATCCATATTTTAAGCATGCGTCCATACACATAAGTAGGTTTATTAGATATATCATACATGCCCATTATACATTTTATTTATACTATATTTATTAATAATGTTTAGGTAAGTACATAGGCACTATTACGTCTTTTGGGGATAATGAATAAAAATAAAACACACAAAATATTTATACGAACTTTTTTTAATAATCGGGTATATTTACAATAGGTTAATTAACAAATATGAGTTACATGAATAATGTTAGAAGAGGTACCTGACCAGTATACCATCAATACCTTCAATACAGCACATCCACACGTCAATATCAATCAGAGATCATTGGAAATTGGAATTACCTATATTTAATTGTAAAGCTTCGATCGCGAACAATCAATTTTACATTAAAAAGTCATCCGTAAATTACTCACATAAAGTTTTTGCACATATCATTGTTCTTGGCCTAAGTTTAAATAATGGTCGGCTTTTACTTGGCTTACTCGTCTACCATGAGTACAGAAGTAATTTGGATATTTGTAAATATGACAATTTTTAACCAACTTTTACTGCAAAATGCTATACGCATCATTCAGTTACAGTTTAAATTTGCAACGAGGAAAAGAAATATTTCATTGGAAAGGAAATTTAGAGTGAGTGCCACGCGCAGCCACGTAATTTTTTTACTTGCAGATATTATATGCAGAAAAAACGAATAAATACGTGCAAATGTTCCCTTTACATAATTATTACTTGTATATATTAGATAAATATCACACAAACGAAGCCACACCGTAAGGAGTCATTTAAAAATTTAAAACATGTGCTGCACAAAATCGGTAGTTTTTTAAGTAGTTACTTGGAACATATTTATGTAACCTTTAAAGTTAGTTAAAGATATGATATCATAAAGATGTTTTCATGTGAAGTAATTCATGGATTAGCCATAGGTAAATATTGATTGCTTTAAAGTTCGTTATATTTATTAAGTCACAATGAATGTGATTTTTATTTTTTTACTTTCAAGTCAATTTATCATATATTATTTATTTCAATGGAATGTACAGATCTATCTTAATAATACTTGAATTATTTAATTTGGAATATTATATAACTTAAATAAACTAGGTGGGATTTTATTTCAAATAATTTAAATTAAATTATAATTTGTCTAGAAGGAACTAGACTTTATATGGTATCACTGCAGACGGCATCGTTAAGTTTTACTCCAAATTAGTATTGTACCTACATTTACAAATTGATTTAAAAAGATTGAAAATTGGAATACCTGCCATGCCATACCATAGAGGCCATTGTATTCGATTAATTTAAGGTATAGTAGATAAAACTACAAATATAATAGGTGCAAAATATAATCAATAAATACTATGACATAACACAGTTAAATAAGTGCAACGAATATCTGAACATTATTAAGATAGTTCTAGGTTAGAACAGAAAGATTACTTCGTATGTAAACATTCTTACTTTTTATATAAAGTTACGAGGCCCCTAAGGCATTGGCCATATTTAAGACATGAAGTAAAAATGACATTGTTCAATTAATAATAAAATCTGACATTACTGCGGACATCTGTTATCAATCATAACTCTTACCTGCATAAAAGCGATTTACAGTATAATATATGGCAGATTAAATAATTTTTAATGGACTCAAATCTCAGGAATTAGGTAAAATAGCTAATGATTGATCAAAGATGTCGCTAGCAGCAAATGTCATCTCTTGAATAGTTACTAAATAAGTCTTTTCAACGCAATTAAAACAATTACACAATAATTTAAAACTAGCAAAACAATAATAAGTTTAACACCAACACAAATTAAATTAATAAACATCACAGACAACTAATTTTCCTAATATTATATGAGTTGCAACACGTTATCTGAGATTCCTTGTTTTTTTTTTTTAATAAAATAGTAAATATTCCTCACTAAATTAATTAATGACCATCGATAAAATACGGCCAGCGTTCAGGATTCTTATATAAATTGGTAAACATTGGTTTTTAGGACGTTCTTCAAATTTATTTAGCTAGATATATTTGATAACCACGTGACCAGGCCAAATATTTACAAGCGCTGCTTTTATCATCGTTTTGTCTATAAAACTCCACTGACTAATAAGTAAAATACAAGAAAAGGTGGTTTAAATATATCCTGCTAATCATATTAAGCTCAGCAAGTCTATTGAATCAAGCAACTCTGTGGTAGGTATATTTTAATAATCAATATCTGTAAAAAGTTGTAAGCAAAATGTACCTGTTACTTATGAATGCTTAGCCATTCTGAAGAAGAAACTAAGAATCGTGAAAACGTCATTTTTTGACGGATTGGGTGAACACGTATTTTAAAGATGGCCGAATTATTTTATTTTGTCTTAACACTCAATCCACTAAACAATTTTCTTAACTACGGCACTCGGTACGAAGCCGATGTGGTATATAAGTTATTATCGGGTAAATATCACTCAAAGAGGTAATATATATGATAATAAGATCCTATTTCTAAGCTTTTGAGCTGTTTACCTGTGTAATATCGATATAATAGGTATGGAAATTTAACTCCGAAAGCCGCGAAAGTGTGGTTTTGACGTTCACGAAACACGCACAAACTTAAAACGTTCTCATTATGATTCGTTTTAATTTGTAGTGAAGAAGCAAGGTGCAAAATGAGTGAATAAATTCACATTCTTCAAAGCGTATACTATAGTACCATGAACAGCAGCGACCCCTGTAATTAGCAGTTTTAAAAAATGGGGCTACGCTTCCGGACTCATTATTTTGAATTAAAGTTATAAGATATAAAATACTGGAATATTTCAACTGGAACCGCTTGTGTGACCTACGTTATCAACCCAAGTTACATTTATTCTAATCTAAATGTGAGTGATTGACGGTTCAGTTTTATATGGAAAACCTACTACTGTGAATCTAGATTTGTTAAATTCAAATGCTAGTTATCAGTCAAATACGGCTATTAAACATGAAAGTGTGGGCAAAGGCAACCATAATTGATCATAAATCACATTCACACACCATTCATTGTAAACTATTTCAACACCTCAAATGCATTGTTAATAATATAACCGAGTGCCTCTGGGCGTATTTAATACCTGCCACCCATTTGTCTAGACTAGACTATTTAAGACTTATTTTATATATTTTACTCGTTATTACTGTACAAAACGCTTATTCATTCGCAAAATTTGACCTATTTTAACTTCACCCGACAGAATAAAGACTTCGCGCTTTGAGCCGGTCATATATTAATACGTACACATTATTGAAGGGTTAACCGGATTACATTTGACGGATTACCGCTTTATTGCATCCTCCCGCCTGCGACACTAATATCATCTAACTACATGGCAATACGATTTACTACATACGAAACTCTTATCTTACCTAATTGCTGCACTATTGGACTAAACCGGAGTTGGGCCAGCAGCTTAAAATAACTTTACCAGACAATTACAGATCTAGATAAACATTACAGTAACACAACTTACACACCCAGTGGCAGAATACAATATCTCAATACTTAGCATTTTGATGTCTTCTTAACGGGTTCAAACAGCGAGAGATTGAAGTAGCTTTAGGGCTGCCTAATCAGCTTCGTCCGGATTAAAACTTTAGACGATCTTATCCCGGATCAATATTTCCTCAATCAACAACCCTACCATCAATATCTAACTCGGAAATGAGATGTATTATTAAAAAAATAGTTGTGTACCCTTTTAGATCGAAAAGTCAGACGAAAAATCCAACTCAGGTTCTTTTCTTCGATCAGCAACCCTAAGTGTACCCATCTGAACCACTCCACTGTACACAAGTTCTAATTACGGTTTCGGTATTATTCTAGTAGAGTAAATGAATCCATCCTTAATATATATCTACGAGTCCTCTGTCGCTCTTATGTTATCACATTTACACGGCCGGTGCAATTTGCATCCTCAACCGCGTCTGAATCGTGTAATCAATAAAGATATTTGGTATTTCGACTAGTAATTTTAATACTTAAAAAGCTTTGGTCAATCATGAACCATGTCCTAAGTCATGTAATCCTAGAACATTCGATTCGTCGTGCTGTAAAAACGGTGTATAAATAAACAAAAACAAGCCAAACAGAGCTGTTATAAATCATAATTCTTGACCTTCTGATTGGCTTAGACGAGCACGACGCCTAAACAGACCAATACCATTCGTGGACTTGACCACACATATGATATAATTGACTGACGTCATTCCAGGAAGTGACTTGCATGGAGATTATAATTAGGTTACTCAACCTATGGACATAGTGTGTTGAGTTTCCACTAGAAAATTCTAGAATAAGTGTAATAGACACCAGTCTACATGAACCATTATATATTGTGTACTAGTATTTGTAGGCATGCGTAAGTTTCTTCCGACATATATAAATGTATTCCTACAATAGATCATCAACATACTGTAGACTTATAAAGAGGCACATGAAATTGTGTTTCTATATTTTAAAGTATATCTACGTCAGCTCGTCACTCCGATCTAAAATGACTAACACTAAAGTAAATTAAAAGCTTCATTATTGTTCTGAAAGACTGCATTTCACATTTGCCGACGCAAACTTTCTTAACGTAATCATATTGTTGGTTGTTAAACAGTTTACTCGACTGATTATTTTAATTAATGACTTATTTAATTAATTTCCGCTTCAACTTTAGCAGCACCTCTAAACTCCTTGTACCTATCCAATATATTTTTGCCAGTGAATTTAAATTCGGTTATATTGTATTCTTACAGCTTTCTATTTCTGAATCAATGACGATTGACCAAGAGCTTCGACGGTTAAAAGCCGACATCAAACACGACTAGGGCGGTCAGTTAGAGCCAACCTGAGGACCGCGACCTCCGTGTGTCAGGCGGCCGTGAGGGCGTGGGGGGGCGCGGGGGCGGGGTGCGGCGGCGCGGGGGGAGGGCTGTCCACCGTCCCGCACGCCTTCAGCTCCGTGAACACCTCCGTAAAGAAACCCGGCTCGGAGTTAATTCTTAACATATTAAAGGATAGTCGGTCCACGATCAATAAGCATCGGTCCCAAAACTTATCCTTGGAGTCTTCGACTAGGAAGGGTTTGAGCGGGTAGGATATTTCGTTCCCCATGTAGGAGTAGGACAGGTAGAGGCAGGTGAGGACGACGGCCTGGAGTTCCTGCGGACGGCCTATCCGCTCCCCGTCGACCAGCTCTCGCACCAACATGTAGACGAAGACGACGTTCGCCGGGTTGATGAACGCCACGTCCTGGAAAAAATAAAAACAACAATTTAGTTCCATCAATATAAATATATTTGTCGTACATAGATAGTTTTGAAGATTTTAGAGGTCTTTGTGGTTCGACTCTGGAGAATGAATCCCCGATTGTGGGTTATCAATGACCCGAGCCGTATCTCTTACGATTTTCATATGGATATTATCTCTATATTATCCTGTGATCGTCTACCAATATAATCTAATCGCTATATTATTCTGTGATCGTATACTAATATAATCTAAAAAGCCGGGCTTTAAAAATTAGTAATTGGGCGCAGTGACTAATTAACTTTACGCCAGTGATGGTTATTTAATAATATATTGCCTTACCTAACAGAAAAAGGTATTACTTACGTGACTCACGAACGCTATGAACCTTTCATTGAGTACCCTTTAGGTAGGTAGTTTCTTTTATAAGCAGTAAATTAAATTCCTTGTACAAAATAATAAGTTGAAAAAATACGTCTTGTAAAAATTTAAACGTTCTTATATTAAAATCAACGTGAGTCTTACCTACAATACGTACTCGGTACAGCCTCGCTAGATCTGACCACTTTAGCTATGAGACATAGACTTCAAAAAGACGCACTCAGTACACAGGTACATAAAATTAAACATCAGATAGACCGTGTGTCTGTCTGTACATCGCATATAGATATTTGTAAGTAAGACAGTTTGAAGGACTAAGTTCTGTAACTTTTAGAATGTCTGCTTATCTGTTTGATGTTTTTGAAATCGTATCAAACCAAAACTACTGAATTTAATCGAAAGGATTGAAAATATATTCATAGTCGGTATTTTCAGGCACCATTCAGAAATTATTTCATAAAAATCATCTCATCATCAACCCATTATCGTCCCAATGAGAGAGTTTTAGGCCATAGTCCACCGCGCTGGCCAAATGCGAATTGGTAGACTTCACACAAGTTTGAGAACTCTGTTTTTAAGAGAACTCTCAGGTGTTCAGGCTTCCGCACGATGTTGTCCTTTACCGTAAAGCAGTGATAATTAGTTTGTAATACGCACATCATTTCAGAAAAATCAGTGGTGGCCTGGGATTCGAACCTCGGTACCTTCGATTAAAAGGCCAAGTTTCAATCATTAGGCTATCACTGCTCATTAAAAAATCATATATTAAAAGTTATTAATAGATCTTGCAAATAATGTTAATCCTTTAAATTAAATTAGTAGTTTTGTGCGACCTTAAACAGACAAAATCTCGTCTCATACTCAGTAATCCAAATACTTTTTTTTGAAAATATATGCCATGTACATGAGGTCTTTCATTTTTAGTATTCTGTACCCAAAGGGTAAAACATCATTACTAAGACTCCGCTGCCCTGTCTGTTTGTCAATAGGCTGTGTCTCAGAAAGCTCGATAGCTAGACAGTTGAAGATTTCACAAATGATTTCTATTGCCACTTCAACTAAAATTTCAAAAAATTAAATATTTGTTGGATGGGAACCCAAATTTCCATACAACAAATGCAATTTTTTACCGTCTTTTGTAGATAATAGTATGGAATCCTTCGTGTGCGTATCACATTTGGTCGGTGTTTTGAATATAAATAAATTTATTATTGTACGATAAATATTTGCGATGTCATAAATTCAACTAAAAATATAGAACAAATTAAATGACATGATACGGTACGGTCAATATAGCATCTATTTATAACGCGGCGCTGTATGTTATCGATTGTCCCAAATAACCTTCAGAAATATATGTTTCGTAATGAAGGAGGGTGCGAAACGGAATAACTTTGGTCGTCACTGACGCAAACGTCCATATAAATGACAGGATTATCCGTAAAAATACTCAATGGATATGATTTGTGGCGAAATTAAGTAATCATGTACCAACTTAAGGAGACGAAAGAGAAGGATTCCTCATATTTCATAAACTTATATAACACTTATAAAGCCTAACTACTTTAAGGTAAGAATTATCTGTGGTTCAAATCCAGAACCTCGCCACACCTATTTCTGCCAAACAATAAGAGTATCATGCGCTGCTGTTTTGGTCTGCGGGGTGTGGTAATGGAGACATACTTATCCGAGGCGTTCCAACCTAGTCCTCAAGGAAGCCGGTGAATAACCTCAGGTAAATCTCTGATCTTACCTGGGTTTAATTACAGATGTTCATAGGTGACATTAGCCGCTTGCCATCAGTTGGACTGCACGCTCTTTTTTTACTTCCATATAATAAAAAACTGAAGAATGTTATACCCAGGCTCGGCACTGCTACCATAGGGCGCACAGAACGGGTCTAAACACCAGAGGACACCTTAGTAGTCAATAAAATCGACAAAATAGACAAGCTTAAGGTGTTGTCGAGATTTTCCTAGTCCCATGCTCACATGTGCACACATAACTGGACTCTAGAGACAAGCAAGAGGGCGCCATAACTCAATCTCGCTCGAAAACTTGCCTCAGGCACTGGTTAAATCTTTACTAAAATCGATAACGATAACTGTAACTGATACTACAGTTTCGTTTAACATCGTTGTAATAAGTTAGATAATTCCAAAGGAATCAAAAACTTGGACTTCTGACAACTTAACTACCCTGCGATCTATATCTGTAGGCCACAGTCAATTATTGCTGGACGGCAGCTAAGTGCTAGGGAGGCAGGGGAGAAACCCCTGCTTTTGTTTTACCCCTGCTTGCACTGTCCTATTACGTTACATCGCCCCTGTCTCAATAAGGGGTTGCAAATAACTTTGCTAACGAAGATCAATGTTTAATACCGAATTCGTGATACTCACATTCAACTAGCTAGATGCAAATTAGGTTTTGAAAGAGAAAAAATGCTAATAATAATAAATAATAATAACAATTTGTACTCTCATAGCATCACACTAGGATTTTTTCTGTATTCTAGGTAACACGAACACATGCAAAAATACAGAAACACCCAATATCCCTATATCTAGCTGGCTATCAAATTCTGGAATCCACTGCATATCAAATTGGTATATCCGCGCCTGACGGCAAGTAACTAGATAAGGAGAGCCGAAGATCGCTCTGTCGCGCACTTTCGGAAAGAACTATTTTCAGCAGTGAACTAATGCAGGCTGATGACAATAATGATGATGGTAAATAAATCGGTCGAAAAAAAAACGGTCGTAAGATTGCAGTTAACCTGATACCTAGCACCTGTCATGAACATCTATCTTGCAAGTCGTGATAATATACGATAAATAATAAACAAGAATGGGTCTATCCTACGGTCAGCCACAAAGGCGTCCCTTAAGGGCGTAGTTAGAATGCCTCACATAAGTTTCTCCTTATCCACACCCTACAAACTTGAGCAACACCGAAGACACACTACTGTGCCCATAGTCAGAGTTTATTAGGTTTCTTTAAAACGATCACCATTTAATTTTTGAAATTTGTTGCGAAAACGTAAACGCTAATCGCTTTGAGGAATCGCAATACACTCATACTAAGTCTATTGGATATATGTACTGTTATTAGAGGATAAAAACAAACAAAACCACATATGATATTTAAATATTTATTTTAAAATAATTATACAATATGGTTACTAGGACATGTTATTGTAAAATATTTAAAGAAATTGTTTCAATTAAATGCAAGAGATTCATTATATTGATATGTTGGGTAGGGGACCTGCTACGCCGTAGAGGCGGAGCGAGATACGATAAAGTGATATCGTTACGTTCAGTGCCTACAGACGGAAACATAATAAAGCCTACGTCATATCTGTACTAACTCGGTTCTATTATAACCTACCCTTTCTCTAGGTTCTATTAGAACCAGGAAACTTCCGCCGCCACACGTATTTCTAGCTTGAAACAATTCTTGCGCTTCGCTGAAAGGTGGTTGCTGACTCACTTATGTATGTGGCGACCATCTTAGACCTCGAGGGAAACAACGCATCTGTGATCGACTTTCAGATAGGACGTCTGTTTTAAATGAAGATGTCCATAGAAGGCAGTAACCATTACTACTTTCTAAAATAATCTACTTATTAACATTTATAGCAGATTTCATTAGCAACATTGAGTAGGTGACAAATATGATATTAATTATTCATAGAATCATATTTATCTGTTCATATGAAATTAGAATCAAAATCTTGGTTATCAATCATAGTAATAATGACGGGATTTTCATACCCTCCTAGCCTCTCATATATTACTACTTCCGTGTTAGTGGTATAGTATTATTTTGTTTTTTTTTTATACCTAAAGCTAACGATAAGGTGGATGGGCTACGTGATGGAAAGCAGTCACCGTCGCCTATGGTCATTTGCAACACCAGAGGAATCGCCAATGGTTCAAATATTAAGTGGATTACACCCTCGTGTACCTTAATATTGCTTCACAATTCTAATATTAATTAAAATATATAATGTAGAGGGGTGACATGAAAGTAAATCATCAACTCAATTTTGTTGTGGTTGTCAGTGGCAAAGGCTTTCCTAAAACAGTGCCCTTAGTACGAGTTTTTGAACGTACCTTGCTACGTAGAGCAAAAGCTACCAATATATACATATTTTTTTCGTTCGTTTAGTTATATCGTATGTGATTTTAAGAAATATGTTCTAAAATGTAGTTCTATAATTCTTCTTTCCTTCTTTTTTTCTATGTATGGGTGAAACGTAAACGATAATCATTTTGAGGAAACTATTCGTGCATTGTTCATACAAAATTGAAATCAACATAAAAACCCTGTTTATTAAAAATTAGAATATAAATAAAAAAATAATCCTCATTATCAGTAGCAGAGGTTATTTATTACTAAAAAAAAACCCTTCTCGATTGCTATCTCCCACCTTCGGCATAAAGATTTACGAAGATATAAATAAACTTTTAAGTACAAGAACAACAAACGTACAAACAAGAATATTTACGTTTTACTGATATTTTATTATAAGTAAATAATTAAGTATATATACGCAAATAATCGTATAGCATCGTCAATACAAAGGGATGTTAAGGAAAACCTTTGTTCAACAACTCGCGTCTCACGGGAAGCCGTCCAAACAACCTACAAACATTATTTTGTTTGTTTTGATTCAAACTGAATAGGCAAAAGATTTTTCCCTGTGGATATTTCCGTTTTGAGTACAATTGAGTAAAACTTGAGCGTTGCCTAAAGTATGAAAACAAAACAGATTCTTTACAGAAATTCTATTTGGACGACCTTAATTTTTATGTATTTAAGTATTTTGATGATCCGGTTAGTGGGCCGACTCATACATGGCAGTTTACGTAGTAGGTTCCGGGTTCAATCCGTGGCCAGACAGATATCGCATTCATGAATTTAGTGTGACAATATGAGTGTTACAATCGTTAGCGTTAAATGTAATTGATTCGGGCTTACAATACCCCTAGTAGAAATTTATAGTTTTTTTCAAAACGATCGTTGTTTGTGTTATGGTTTTTGTTCATTTCAATGAACATTATTTTTTTAATGAAACATTTGCAAGATGGTAGAATGTAT
>DWLI01004081.1:0-11177 GCA_018249915.1 Cecropterus dorantes dorantes
GCAAGAAATGCTTCACGCTAGAAATAGGTGTGGCGGTGGTACTTCCCCGGTCGAACTACACTGGTTCTACCACCTTTAAAAACCATGTTCAAAATTCATCAGTTTTAAGATTAAGATATATTAAACTTAAATACTGAATTTGAATATAGACCCATCATATGCACAAAATCTAGAAAATCCTCCAAAGTTATTTGTTTACTGTGATCATCATCCATTTTCCAAGATATGTCTTATTTCTAGAGATAACTTTGAATGAGTAAAAATCTAATATTAATCTAAATACAAAAATAAATATACCTATCCCTCGAAAAAAATTACGTAAACATAAAACATAAAAAATTGCTCGCAGCTGCAAATTCTATCAATTTATTTAATTATTATTGTCAATATAAAGATAATTACAGAAACAGGATACAAACCAACTTCTCAATACTAATCTGTTTTCAAACTCGTTATAAATTCTATGTCGTTCAATTGACATTATTCTTAATGACCGGCTATTCATTTCAATAAGTGATCGTGCTAAACGGTTGATTGCACAGCAAATGTTCATAATTAATCTTTATATCTTAATTCCACGGATACTAATTCTTATCGTATTAAATAATAGTAAAGGCATAAATTCTGTGATGCAAGAAATTTGTATATTAGATGACCGTAGTTTGTTAAGAATGAAGTAGTTTTTTTTTTTAATGAAGTAGCAAACGAGCATGCAATTCATCTGATGGTAAGTGGACACTAGCTCATGGTCAAATGTATGGAACTTCATATGGAACAGGGATTTGCTTGAAGTCAATCATAAATGCGTTGTTACTCCTGAGGACAAACCGGTCCCCTTAATCTGAGACAGCTGATAACACACTCGAAACTCGAAACATAAGAAGAAACACACATTGCTTTACGCAGGAAATAGGCGTAGTGGTGTGACTCTGTGAACCATGATTGTACTACCGCCTCCGACCACCAGGCGGGCTTAGTCTGATTTTGCAGCTTAGCTCGGTCATGAAGACCAAAGACTGCACCGCTGCCTAACTGGCTACCGTTAGGCAGCGGTGGACAGTGTATCCACTGAGGGAAGTGCCTGGATAAGGAGGGGTTTCTCGAGGCCCGCAGACCTTACGTCTTGCGGCGACGTCACGCCGCGGCATACGACTATCAAAGGCAAAATCAAAAGTCGTTCTAACGCCGCGCAATTCATTTGTGTATCATTAGTAAGAACTAGGCTTAGTTTTTCTCCAATAGGTAATTATTAAAAACATCTCAAAAATAACGACCTTTGTCAAAAAAACTTTAGTTTATATACATATATACGAGAATATACATGATACATAAAGCAGTGAAGCAAAATATTTCTTTTAACTGAAGCATGCAACTTATTCGTTGCATGTTTCAATTAAATCAAATACATTATACTATAAATAACTGTATATACTCAGAGACACGTAACTTTATGACCATAATGGATAAAGCTATTAGAGAACCTTAAAACACCAAATATTATTATTAAACATATATGTTATTATTAAACAAATATGTTTTTTTCTGATATACTACTTGTATATCAAGAAAACACATTTGTTTTAGACAGACGGTATAAAGTGATGACAACGCAATTGAGTTGCAAATAGTACCTTTTTTTTAGTCATCTCATAGGAGACAAAACGGGAGGCGTATCCTAGTATTGTATAACTTAATCGTTAGCAATAAAAGCCGTGACTAGATAATATATGAAAGTGATAGAGCCAAAATGTCATTCTGAATATTAAACTTAACATTAAAGCGTGCTGTAACTGTCTGATACTGGCGCGGTGATACTGGAATTTAATTAACTAAAGGTGCTTTTATAGAGCTGCAGATTTAAGGAAATGAGCTGTATAAAATTCTGTTAACCATTTAATATAGGATAGTACAGAAAAGAAGAAATTTAAAAATATATTAATTTAATTAGTAGTAGTTATATAACAGTAAAATGCTACAGCACCGAACAGAACGACCCCGAGATATAACAAAAGCTTAGTTTACGTTAAAATACGATTTGATTATAAAAAGACCCGTGGACGACAATGTTTTGTAGCTTATTAATAAAATATGCAAATAACAAAAGCAACATAATATAAAGTAAAGCTGCAATAGGTAGAACTTCTATCCACAGCTAGTATAGGTAATGCTTGATAAAATAACTTTAATACCTCAATATACTTAAATTTATTTTAATTTTATATCCTTATACCTTTTAGCCCCACAGCGTCAGAAGGGGAGAATATTTTTTTTGAGTGTATGTATGTTTGTATGTATGTATGTATGTCCATTTCTTTGACACGCGCTAAAGCTCTATGTCACATGACTATGACTATGTCACAACATATGTCATATCTTTGGAAGCTTTAGTTTGCTGAGTGACATTACAAATGGCGCATGTAAGTAGGAAAAGGGGGGGAGGGAAGGGACGACTATTTTTTTTATCGTTACAATATGTGTATCACATGAAAGCTACTAAACAAACCATTTTAAAAGTATATAAAATACAATATTTTTGTGTTACTATTTCGACGAAAATAATATATAATAAAAATCTATAAATGAAATATATTATTATAATTAAAAAAAACGACTGCTTTTAAAAAAAATAAAAGAGATACTGATACTGATGGCAAACAACGGTTTTAAGAAGTCAGTTTTTTTTGTTGTAATATTTTTTACAATTTTATTTGTTATCAGCTATTTAACATTGAAAATACAGATTTTCGTAACCATATAATATTATCCTTAAATCATTTAAAGTAACGATTGCTTAAAAAGAATAAACAGATACTGATGGCAAACAACGGTTTTAAGCAGTCAGGTTTTTTTTGTTATTATATTTTTTACAATGTTATTTGTTATCACCTGTTTAACATTGAAAATACAGATTTACGTAACCATATAATATTATCCTTAAATCATTTAAAGTAACCCAACCTATGCCTTTGACAAATGAACTGATAACAACACGTGAAGGTATCCACGGTCTAAAAACCCCAATTAATCATTACCTACGTTTTGTTTGACTACGGTTGACAGGGAAAATTAATTAAAATTCCATGTGAAAAATAAAACAAGACCAATCAGGTGTCTTGAGTACGCCTACATTCATTCATTTTATTTTGTGCACGGCCAAAGAATAACACTTGAGAACGCCGAGTGGTTTAAAATATTATTCGGCAAAAAATGTCATGGGGACTTTTTTGGCGTGGTAATTATTTTGTCTTTATTTGTACTACAATAAACTGAAGTATACTTACCCGATAATATAAATGATTGTTTTTTCAATGAATATTATTTTTTACGTTAATAATTAAACTTATCAATTTATTTTTAAAACTGCCATTCATATTATGCCTTTTTATTAAATAGACGATTTTATTTGATATCTACATATGTTAAAATGTATACTGTGTGTGTGAGTAACTTGTTATTAATTTGTTCGTTCGTAAACAAGATATATTGATAATCACCGACTTTTGTTACTTAGGTACTCATAGTCACTTCTTTGAAAAACTTTTAAATAAGTGGTAATCATCGTTCGTTTGCTCGTTTTAAATTAGTTGGATTAAATTATAAAATAAAAAAATGGGTATATAATTATAGACGTATCAAATTTACTCAAACTCGATTATTTTGACGTTTTAATTAATTAATCACCACAAACTCAGAATAAATGAATCACAATGAGGGGACGAGTTGGTCAATGCTTCCGTGCGATAAAGCGTTTCGATCTATTAAAGCCCCTATCCATATCATAATCTATGTCCGCCGAGCGTTATCTATAACACGTTCGGAAGCCGATCGCCCGCTCGCCCGTTAGTAATTTGACAGTTCGGATGACAGATTACAACGGGCACAGACCACCAAGGAAATTGTCGTTGGTTCACTCCGAACCGATACATTTTTGTTTATGAGACAACGTTATCAGTTAATTGGAGAGCTTCTGTGTGTTAAGATGATTTAGGCCCCACCTACGCACATTAGTGTTACTCGTTCATCAGATGGCGTTGTGTTGTTTTGTTTTGTGCGTAGATTCAAGGAGATTGAGCAGGTACAATGACACTCAGTAATTATTTTCGACATAACATTGACACGAGGATTTACTTGTTTTAAATTATAAAACAAAGTGATTAGGATTATGTATGTTCTGTGTTAGTATAGCAACAGGACAAGTGTCATTACGACTTATATAGTGTCTATTCTCAATATAATATATTTTGTTTGATTATCACGACGAAAGTGTGTCTAATATGAGCGACGACTTCCTTATCTATGCGTAGTACCAATATTTATTTATTTTTATTTTTTGTATCTTCGAAGTCCGCTGTATTATTTGTTTTTTTCTTTTTAATATGGATATTGAACAATCTGATTATTTTGTTACTTTACAAATGTAGATTACCTGTAATAACGGTAATTATAACATTAAAATCAGCTACGCATTTTATCAAAATTATTATTTTCAAACAACCAACTTAGCGTAGGTACTTTTTACCCCCTGATAAGTTATATGGTAATTATGTTTTAATCAATTATATCTAAACCATATGCGATAAACAGAACAACAAAGATTACATTTTTTATCTCTATGTCATTTGTTTCCTACAAATGACATTTAACTCCCTGACATTTACTTGTAATTACAGTCAATTAAAGCGATGCCTATCCCTAAAAACTTTCTATGACAATGCCTAAATAGCACTAGAAACATTGGGACCAAATTCCCTACAAACTATTGTAAGCATAATTGTATTAATACAAGATCGAATATTGCATACATTTTTACAACCGCCAACGGCGTGGCACTGAGCGGGCGGTCCATTTCAACAAATACAATAAAATAGTTACCTAATTTCACAATGCATTTCTCGTAAACGTCTGGTATTTAAATATAAATCGAAAGAGCGGAACACAATGGTGTAATCGATAATTGAATTCAGCATTGATGAACTTTACACCGGCCGACCTCCTAGACGTGACAGATTAGAATGGCATCCACGCATTCATCTATATAGAGTTGCTACAACCAACTAAGAGCTTAATGAGCTTTTGTATTATCAAATACTTTTTATAACATTATATTTTATGCATTTATGAGTAATTCAAATATTAAATGTTTAAGTTATATGTAACATTTGTATGTTTGGACAAAATTTATTAGAAACATATTTTATTGAAGTCTCAGAGTCTTGAAGATGTTTTGAATGAATTAATGAATTAATGAACGAATTGAATTAAATATTGTTTTGTATCGCTCCATAATTATGTTTTGTTTGATTTAATAGTACTCAAATTTGATAGTACATTTGCATAACCTGACGTTAATCAAAGATGGGTTGCTTTTCCCGGGGACTAAAATAATCGCCGCTTATAATCGTGAGTCATCTACCATAAAGTGATAGAACGATAGTACTCAATGAAAGTACCTACTTAGGTAATTTATAGAGCATTCATACATCCATTCATCAGCCTATTGAGGTCCCCTTGAACATAGGTCTCTCTTAATGAAAGCATTTGCTAATAATGATCGTGGTTGGCATGCGTGTTGGTGACCGTAGTGGATATTGATATTGTTTCCTGTGCAACGCTGCCCATCTCTTTGACTTTATCTCTTACTCATCTCATATTAACGGGGAGAGAGTGACCAGTGCCTTTAAAGACCGACTCCGTCGGTATTAGCAGTCGGTCGGAATCCGACACTCCGACACCTCAACTATACAACATAATATCAAATACTGGGGGTACACACCACTCTATGAGTATATCATTATAAGACGGATTAGGCAAGTCACTCTGTCGTCATACTTAATGCCAATTAAAAGATTTAGAATTGTGAATCTTTGTTTGTGTCTGACTAATACGGACTGCTACGACAAGCCTTAATCATGTTCCTCTGGGTACGTTTTTTCATTAACATACTTCTGTCAATTGTTTTTGAACTTTTTATTCGACTATTGTTCGGAGATTAAGTGTTTGGTGTCGTGTCGGATTTGCAGGGTGAAAGGTTGATGAACTTGTCCTTAAATTGATAGTACAACATGTAATCAGTTGAGGTTGTTCTTGAAAAATATTATTGTTGTTTAGCTCGTTAAATTATTTGTTGCAGTAGTATTGTGTAGTTGGTTGAGCAGTAAATAAAACAATTTATCAATATAAGTATTTACGCGTATTTAGTTGTTTTCATCTCAAAATTATAAATTAATGAACATTTTAACATATTTTTCAAGTACCTACATTTTAAATGGAAAAGGGACTTGTTTGCCATTTAATTTTTACGGACGGAACTTATCTCAAACTTTATATCGTTCATAGTTACAGTTAAATCACTTCTATGACGTAAGTAGTGAAAACATTATAAAATAAAAAGGTGCGAAATAATACAAAAATGCAGTTCTTTAGTTGCATCCTAATTGTAATCTGTAAGCGATATGTTAAGCATCAATCAATCAAAGATGGCGTTAGTGTGAAACGGAATGAAATTTTAGTATGAAAATGTTGACTAAATCCGCTCTATAACTATACATTTAATCTCTTCCGTTTGTTAGTTATTGAATTCTCGCACGTTATTTTGACACAATTCCGATACGAAATAACAGTAATATCGCAGTTATGGCTAACCTTTAAACGGTCACGAAGGGTGATTAGTCAAGTATGGCAGGAATGTTCGTCAACGTTTGCCTAAGAAGGGCTAATTAATATCGCTGTACACAATGCAAACGAAACACAATATGGCAGACACGACACTACAGGAATTAGCGGGAAATAACCAACATTTACAATGTGGTTGAAGAGTTATAAATGTTTAGAAATCTATAGTTGTTAATGATGACCTCTGGGGCACAGAGGTTATCATACTAAATGCCATGACGTAAGTACAACGTTCCAGATTAGTTCCTTATTAACGCAGATATGATGAAGGCCTTTTAGATTGAAACAAGGAACAATATTAGTAATATCATGAAAAATGTGATAGATTTTACACATATAGCTTTTGTTATGTCAATGTAAATTCTTAGAGTTACGCTTTATTATTATGCTTTAATATAAATATAACCTTATTTCACAATAAACATATTTTAAAAAACGTTAACTGCCTTTTAAAAATCGACACTAAAAATTATGTAACTCTTAATTATCTAAGTGACTCACAAGGATTCTATGGGATTTGCATAAACATCGTACATACATAGAAAACACAGAAGTCATAGAAACAGAAACATAAAAAATTCAGAACCGATTTATAATGAGGTGGCAAAGTAACATGCAGCCTTGTGCAAATGGCTATAGCTGACTCAGGCAATAGATTCTGCGACCACCTCTGTAATTAGACTTTTATCCTACTTATGGTCGGCGGTCATACGTTGATTTAGATAGTAAATGTACTAAATTTAATTAAGTGTTGCATAAGGCGGCGGATACCTATTTACTCCCCCATAACAGCTGAGGGATAAGGATGTGGCTGAAAAACAGCGCTGCACAGAATCCCGATTCTGTATCAGCAAATGCTGAGCCACCTCCATTTATCTCTGCACATTGTATAATTGTATAATATAACTCTTTAATCGTAAAAAATGATGAGATAATAAAGTATATTATTATTATTATTGTTAATATTTCAAACTTCAACACAGAATGCCGATTCTGTGTCAGCAAATGCTGAACCATTTCCATTTATCTCTGCACATTGTATAATTGTATAATATAACTGTATAATCGTAAAAATTGATGAGATTGATGAGATGAAATAAAGTATATTATTATTATTTAAAACTTCACTTAAAAGATTCATGTACGACATCTTCTAAATTCTTGACCAGGCATCACACTTGGGATCCGTAATGACAGTCACAGATCACGTCAAAAAGATCTTTCGTTTCTTAAGTCTATGACCATATTGCACGGCACAGCTTTGAAGGACGGTCTAAGGTATCGAATGTGACACCAATTAATAAGACGAGATCTGATCACTGGATACTGCAACCCCAAGGTAATGCTCACCCACAAACACAATACAATTCTTTGGAGTCACGATTAAATTTTACTTTCTCGTTACATCGTGGAGAGATGTGATTTACATATTCATTTTAGAAAAGTACTTAGCTTTGACGACCCACGTGGCGGAGCGGTCTGACGGTTCCAGGTTCGATTCCCGGCCAGACAGACATCTGAATGATGAATTAAGATTTCTGTTCTGGGTCTGGGTGTAGTATTCGTCTTTGTGTATCCATGGCACCCACGACACAAGAGAAAATCCTAGTGCGGGGCTATGAGTGTAGAAAACATTTTTTGTTTTTTTTTTTTTAGCTGGCGGCAAAGATAGTTTATACTCTATGTAAATATTTGATATTTTATAAGTTCTAAGTTTCCAAGGAAGGTACCACCGCTAAACAAACAATTCTTGCGTGTCGCTAGAAGGGTTGACGTCTCTTAGTCCTCGGGAGTAGCAACGAACTTGGATCAACTTCAAATAGAACCCTGCTACTTCTATATTATAAAAAATCCTAAATACTGAAATATTACTTCTAGTAAAAACGGCTTAATTAAACACCTCAACATACACATATAACAAGGAAGTACATAAAACACAATAAGAAAACCATTTGTCAATTCAATTCTTAAAGTCATCTTAACCTTTATACCCACGAATTCGAAGAATACGGCAAAAAATCATTGTTGAACTGTTACCAAGAATAACTGGACCAGTTAACAAACTAACTAAAGACGTTAGACAAGCTTCCCAGGCTAATTGGACAAACTTCAAATTACCCGATTCGTTAATTTGAAAGCACGAAACATTTTTTCTCACGGTCTTCACAAAGATACATTAGCAAAATGTTGGACCGTTGAGGAGGAATATGAATAGAATGCAAGTTATTACTGAACTAAGACATTCATAAATAAAAGTTAGTACCTACATACACAGTAATTTTTAAGATCTTTGTGGTTCGATTCCGGGGGCTCAATCTCACCTATTCTGCCTAATAACAGAAGCGCTGCAATGTTCTGGTCTCAAGATATACTTATCTTAGAAATATCAGCGGTCCAATTTAGTCTAGTAGGCAACGCACCTATGGCCAAATCCAGGTGGCCAGTGGGTAGAGGCCATTTACCATCAGGATTGATTGAAGCTTGAGTTACTATAATTCTAACCAAACTTATTTCAACTTAATACTAACTAGTACTAACTTAATACTTAATAGTTCGTATTGGTTTTTACCAATACGAACTATTGTACAGTGATAGATATTCATTTAGACGACCCGTGGCGAAACGGTCGCCATACCGGTCTGACGCGCAGTGGGTTCCGGGTTCGATTCCCGGCCAGAGAGACGTCTGAATGATGAATTTAGATTTGTCTACTGCGAAAATCCTAGTGCGGGGTTATAAGTGTAGACAGCGTGATATATCTAGTATGAATGACGAAGAGTTTTGATGAATTTTTATCAGAAGGAAGTGAAAAACGTATGGCAATGATAAATTCATATCGCTGTCGAATTTTAACTAAGAAATGGTTAAGTCAAATTTGCAATCTATGTGGTATTTACGCTCCATGTTAGAAATTTGAAATGTTTGCCGTTGAGGTGTTAAGCTACCGTTCTATGTTAATAAATCACAACGTCAATGGATGGTGAGTGGCCGGTAATTATAGAAATTAAGGTTAAGTAACGATTAACGCATCCTTTGTTCTTGGCGGAAGAACGTGCGACTGCGCGTCAACGTTTACTAACGTAATTATTCATCTCCTAATGAAGAGTATTGTCCTTGTAGTGGCCGACCTTGTAACGTAGGGAGTGAACAACGATTTAGAATTATGATTTTTGAAGTGAAACTTATCAAAGTTTTGAAGATTTGAAGTGAAAGAATCGCTATGATTTGAAACTCGATGAAACGAAAATGTTACGCAAGCAGTTGTCGGCGCTACAACTAGATGGCGCTGTATCCCTTTCTGAAACACGCTAACGATTTTACTTCATAGCTTGTATGACAGCTTAAGCTTGGTATATACCATACTTGAGCACTCATAATCGAAGAAAGATGTCCCAAAATGATTTGCAATGATTACTTAATCGATTTTTGAAAGTGTTAATATAGCATAATGTGTGAATTGCACAAACACGCCCTTTTTTGTCCTATTTTAAAATTGAAAAGGTTGAAAAGGGAGCTTCAAGATAATGTAGGATAAATTAAAGATATGGCATTAAATTAGTCTTGTTTCTTAATTAAGGACGTTTAATAAATATAATTTTATTGTTGTGGCTTAGACTTTTCAATCTAGGCTGGAGAATAAATAAAACATGTTTCAGTTTACTATTGTCTACAGGTAGTACATAATATAAATAATCCCCTTAAAATATGATTATATTCATAAGTTAATTATACACAAATTCATCTCTGTAATTTTGTCAGAAATATAAAAATCCAACCCATTTGACACTCAATAAAAAAGTAATTTATTTCCCTATACATTGTTAAAAATTCCCAAGTCATATTTCAAATTGTTAATAATGAGCTTGGTGCCTGACGGTTCGAGATCGCGCTAAGACTTCGATCTAAAGAGGCTGCATTTGCATAAAATCATTAGTAAGCACAATGCTGTACGGGCAGGGACACGGGGCGAGGGACACCTTACAACATACCTTGTAAATATTTCACCTGCATCGACAATCAAAGTGAAGCATCATACATTACTGTTTTAAAGAGTATAAGAAAAAATCACATAATTGTTAACCAGCAATGTATACAGCGTGATATAAAGACGAACGATGCACATCATTTAGCCAGAAAAACATGGACGGGTCCGCGAGCTGCCTCTCGAATATGATTTATCATCGTTCATTAGGCGAGTTTGTCCGCAGCGACAACAGATGGAGCTGATAGCACTTGGCAGGGTGGCCCTCTTGTTATTATTTTTATTCCCAGTTTTTGAATAATAATACTCGAGGAATGCATCCTTTAATGAACTACCCTTTTTGGCTGTTGTGATGAATAGAATTAATGTTCTTTTCTATTGTCGATAGGTGACATTTTCGTGTCCGTGTATTTTGACTTGTATTGATGCGAAGTTCGGCACTAAAGGAGTGGGTTCTCAGAAAGATCTCAAGATGAACGAACCGGCATCATTATTAATGGTGACATCGCTTGAGCGTCATTTA
>DWLI01004082.1:0-11177 GCA_018249915.1 Cecropterus dorantes dorantes
CATGCTCGTTTGCTACTTTAATATTATATAAAAAATATATATTAAATTTGTACCTTAAATTGATTAAAGATGCGTTGTTGCGTCTAAGGACTAAGTTCGAACGCCTCAAGTAAGCTTATATTTTTACAATACCGCTTCGTAGACTTGGCTTCCGAGATAAACCTTACAAAACATGATCAACATTTCCACGCAACCAAAGTGGCTATAGCGTTAGTATTACATAAGTGGTTTTTTTATTAATCACTGTATTATGAAGGCTTCATTTCCATCTCCGGAAGTTCTACCACGTCGAGTGAATTGATCGCGGAAGGGGATCGCTTCAACTTCCTGTTGCTTAACCCACATTTTGTATCGTTTTGTTTTTATTATATCTCTTATTAAGTAAAACGCCAAATGCAGATTTATATTTCCGATAGCGGTTTATATGATACTGGTTCTTGCGTAGTCCAAGATTTATTCTTATTTTAGTTACTTATTCGCGTTGTAATTGCGCGTCCTGTTTACTTACTTATCATTCCGTTGCTTATCATCATTTAATAAAGAATAAAGTCTTTGTTATATACCGTATAACTATAGGGCTAAAGTGGCACTTAAAAATTGACAATTACAATATTTTTATACACATTGCACGAACTCGACTGAGAAGACCTGGCAGGAATTTCAGTGGGTTTATTTTTCGTTTTTATATAATATATTTCCTTTATCTTAACATTTTTGCATGCAGGGTTATAGTAACCATTTACCGTCAGGTGGATATGGTTACTATCACCCAAGCACATCTGTGAGTAACTTCATATAGAACTGGCGTTTTATCTGAAGTCGATCACAGATGCCTTGCTACTCCCGAGAACCAAGATGGTGGTGATGATGGTCACATATAATTGAGCTAGCAACCACATCCTTCCACCGAAACGCAGTGGCGGGGATACCACCCCGGTCAAACTACGCTGGTTCTACCTGATATTATGTGTAAACCAAGATGTTTTTTTGGTTTAGTAGCTATTATGGAGTTTACCATTAAATAATACTTCCTACTAATTCCCATTAATTAACTAAGTGAACAATTATAATAAAGAGATAACCTTTTGCTATAATTTCACATTGCACAGCTCTGCTGACGACAACGTGACTTATCATGAAGTGCCTACACGTTCTATTCTCGGCTGCAGAGACGGAATAATGTTTGTGACATTCGAAATACACACGGAATGAGCTTCATTATTTCCTTTGAGTTAAACGGAAATATCATATTCGTATTTATTTGCAAACGACATAGATTACATTATAATTTATTTTTCACGCAAAATATGTTATTACTTTTATTTCTTTATTCTCGACGTCTGATACGATTAGTACGAGTCGTATTACGTTTTCTTAAATCGATCACTGTTTACGTTTTCGCCCATACATTGCTATGTTCATTGGAAGGTATGGTCGCAAACGAAATCGGAAACGTAAACGTGAGATTTTTGAGGAAACGTAAAAAAACTCCTACTAAGGATACTGGTTACCGTCTCACGATAAACCTCTCTCTTGAGTCGTAGCTCAAATCAAATAGCTCATATTGCTTCAGTGCAAGGGGTTCAGTGGAAAACTTTAGGTTCGGTTCTCTCAATTTTGCAGGACAGCCTATGCCTATAGCCTATTATTCTTATAATGAAAGGGACAAGTTTCGTAGACAAATTCATGACAGGCAGTGTGTTCCGGGTTCGATTTGAGGCCAGCCAAATATATGAATAATGAATTTAGATAATTGTTCAGGGTCTAAGAGTATGCGCATTTGTCTTTATATGTATCCATGGCACTCACGGTACAGAAAATATCCTAGAATAGGGCTATGATTGTAGAAAGCATTATATCACTAAGATATCTACTTGTCAGTTATATTGGCATTAATTCTTTCGTCAAATCCTAAATTCTATTGGACGTTTATTAGTACAAAGATATATTGTATAATAGTATCCTCATTATCAGTATTTTAAAAAAATGCGTAAATTTAATACTAATATATCTTTTCCAGATTGGAGCAGACGTCTACGAAATTCGGAGTCCTCATTATGAAGATCATTAGTTCTCTACATAACGAGAAAACACATTTACAAGGTGAGTATTGTGATTATTAATATGTTTTTGTATTTATGCTACAACCCTCCGTGGTTCAACTTAGTAGGCACCACCGTCACACCTATTTCTACTTAATAATCGAAAAGTTGTTCGCTAATGTGCTCTGGTTTGTACGGTAAGGGAGAAATATGTATCTGAGGCGTTTTGACTTAGTTCAGGAGTAGAAATGCATCTGTGGCCATCCTCGGTAAGGATTTTAAGATTTCTTTGGGTTCTCGTCTATGGGTAGATACGGACGTCCATGGGATGCAGTGGCCAATTATTACATATGGACTACAATCTCGTTTTCTCCGATTTTATTGCCAAAAAATACATACAGGCTAGGTTAAATTTATCTCACTTCTGTCATTTTTATAATTTATATATTTTCTTATAATATCATGTATCGTGTAATTAGTTTTATACTCAACACCTACGTACGACCCATACGCTCGAAAGATGATTCGATTTAAAAATACCAAGAAACATGCGTAATGAAAATTATAAATATCTATAATTTTTACACGGCATACTCGTATATGCTTTGAGATACGAAAATATACATCTGATTAACGTATTGACAAATTTAAAAATCCAACCTTAAGTTTGATTTGTATTTAAATTTTAATATATTTTTAAACTTATATGTTGCTTGCATGAATAACATAACACGAAAACGCAAATTCTACAGAAGAGCCAGGTCAAATGCATGCATATTGTTTTTATCATTTTAATAAATGAAGTTAAAATAATAAAAATATATTAAAAGACCATTAACCATGATGTAGTAAGAGCACCAACTATTCAATTTCGTAGGCATTTTTTTATAAAATTTTATCTTTCTTAAGATTGATGAATTTTCAATTGTACAGTCATTCTTGAAAAGCAGCGATTTTACATTTTATTTAAAAAATAAAACGTAGAACTTTTTAGCAGTAAAATCTTGACGGCAACTGCGAATTCTGCAGTGAAATCATTTTGTACGAGTCACAGAGTCCGGGAGTGCACTTAAATGCACACTGACTACGAGGAATGGCCTTCTACTTAGGGTTTCCTAGCGTTTGTCAAAAGCCGGGACGTCCCGTTTCAAGGGCGTTGGAGGACGTCTCTCGTGAAAGTTATGAGCGAGATGTTAATAATTCTGCTTTATAGCACAGTTTCTGCCCAAAGTATTACTTTCGTACTACTTTTTCTTACTGGTGAAATTTGTCATTGCTATAAAATTATACTGCTGTCAAATTCATTTTTTGGGCTATTAGCAATACATTCTGATTCTTTGTTTTGATTTAAGCCCACCTGAAACGTGACCACTACGTAGATAATCAAGGAAGGAAAAACTATTAGTGTTATATAAGTTGAATAGAATTCTCAATTTCATTACCTTTCTTTTAATTTACTTTCAAACGGTGCTTGTTAGTCCTGTCAATCCGTGTAAACTTGGCCAACCTACCGTACCTAATATTAGTTTTATTTTGCATCGGAGACCGATAATTAAGCTGGTTATCACATGTGTGCCGTAACTTAGGAAAATGTACTAACCCTCGCTATATTGGGGCCTGGTGAACAATGTATTCGGTGTTTTATGAGGGCTATTTTGTACCCAGCCTGTATCGCTGAAAATGTTATCGGGGTATGTTGGGCGTATGTAGATCACAATTTATTACATTTCTTGCCGTTTGGGCTTAGGTTTCTTTTGCCTTTTATTGATTGTTATTGTTTTAGTTTTGGTTACAAAGGACATGACCAGTTTGTGCCTAGTTTTCGATGGAAGTGTATATGTCCAACAGTCGTATGATAATTAATAGAAAATATATAGATAAATTACCGTATATTCTACTTTATATATAACTTGGGAGAAATATTTAAGTCTATAAGAGTATTTTTTTTTGTTTTCTACACAGAAAATAGGCCTCAATATACATTGAGGCCTATTAATACGTACTAATAATATCACTATAATGCATTGGTATATCAATTAGACCATTTTTGATAATTGATTGGTTTATATACATGCAGTAAAAACAATCTAAAATTGCACTAAGGACTACGTTTGACTTCTCATATTATATTGCTTACTAAGTTATTACATCGATCGACTCCTTATAATAGTTTTTTGTTACTATTTTAACGAAAACTTATAAAAAGCGTTAAATAAATATATCATAAAAACAAAAAAAAATCGTTTTTAACCAGTTCAGTTTTTGGTTTTAATATTTTAAACACTGTTACTTGTGTTTGTTTGCAAAATTTCAATTTTTACGTCGACGGTTTTCTATAGTGTACACGTTTTTACACGGCTGATTGGTACGTATGCTTACAATTTCGAGTACCTAAGTCCTATCCTTTGTAATTGGTACATGTCCCCACAGAGTGTATGCGGTCAATTGAGCCAACACAGCTGCCTCTAATTTCTATCAAGGCCTCGCGTTAACCGCTCGAGTCTTCATATTACTCTGTTGTCTGTTGACATGTGTTTCTAATTAGCAACTATGGTTCGCCATTATACACTTTAAGTTGAATGGAAGTATCATTCTAAGTTAAGTTGTATTTAACGTGAGAAATTTATTAGTAAGAATAGCATTTAGTTTAAGCTCCCTCCCAATCGATGGGGGTTTAAAGTTTGCAAGTTAAACAACACAAACGACCTAATATCAGACGTACGTCTTTTGATTTTTCGAAGTTGTGTGCGTAGTAGTTTTCTATGACGTCAAAGGAAAACGTGGGGAAACCTACATGCCTAAGAGATTAAAAAAGTGTGTGTGAATGCCATTCATACACTGCAGAAATTAAATTTAATAATATTAAATAACAAAATATTTTTGAACATAAGGGTATTAAGACATGTTTTTTCAAGAATCAATTTATAAGTAATCTCTGTAGCTTACTATACCAAACTTGTCCTCTAATACAAGCTACGAAGTGAAATCGTTAGTGTGGTTGGTACAGCGCCATCTAGTTTTGCCGTTGTTTCATCGGATTTCAAATAACGATTCTGAAGAAATTTTACATCAAAAATTCTTAAAGGTTTTTGAAGTCTACCAATCCACACCTGGTTACCGTGGTGAAATATGACCTAAATCTCTCTCATTCATAGTCTCAAGCCCAGTACTGGTTCAGTAATGGATTGTCGACTAAAGATTTACTTAGAGCGTACAAGCTAATTTAAGCCATTGTTTCAATATAGATACCGGCTTGAGTCTAGACTGGTCACCGCATCTCTTGGGTTTTAATAAATAATCCTAATTTATCGCTACGCAATACGTCTCAGGTCTCGTCTCAGAAATTACAATCCAAATGGTATCGTGATGTTGAGTGAGCTTATTGTTTAAAGTACCATCTCTTTACTTGTGTAGGTATTCTAAATTAGAATGTGTGTTTTGCAAACACTCAATCAAGGACCATAAATCAGTTAAGGATTTGTTTATTGTGAAAACAGTTTACAATTTAATCGTTGATGATATAGTTCAAAGTGTACACAATTAACTCTGAGTATGCAATAACAAGTAATTCTGCGCACATCATTTTGAACATTAAAATAGGGTAAACATGTAACGTTCTGTATACATTATTATAGGGATTCCGAAACTATTATGGACAAGACATACTTCAGATTTCCATAGCTTAAAAAATGCTATTTCGACATTTTTTCCTATAGATAAAAAATACTGAACCGTTTAAAAACTTTGTGGATGTCCGATTGTCGATACTCAGAGAGGTCGATATTCCAAAACCCTGCCTTATTGTATTATTTTTATTTTATTTTTATACTTATTTTAATATTATAAAGGCGAATACATAATAATATTTGTGAGGATATATGTTTGTTTGTTACCATTTGACGCAAAAACAATTGGTAATTTCGCCGAAATTTAGCACAAAGATACTTTTTGACCTGGATTTACACATAGAGTACTTACGATGGGCGTCTGAAGCGGTCGGAGCCGCGGGAATAACCTAGTATAATATTAAAAAAAAACATTGAAAAACTCATTCTGGCCATACATGTATTCAAATGTTGCATTCGGAATAAAAAGAAAAAGTATTTTTTGGAAAGTTGGATAATGAGGATGTAGGAATTTACATCTTTCATTGGAGATACTTCACATTAGTGGGAATTCATTGCGTACTAGTCAAAACATTCTCTTTCAATTTGTCAGTCATTTTATCTTGTTTTTTTTTTATAAGAGTGAAGTAGCAAACGAGCACGCAATCTGTCTGGTGGTAAATGTTCATTGCTACCTATGGACATCTATAGCTTCATACAGAACAAGGTTATTCGACGAGTCAATCACTGATGCTATGTTACTCCCGACGACTAAGATGACCTCCTATAAAAGTGAGCTGGCTACAACACCTTTTCTCCGATACGCAAAAACCGCTTCATGCTATAAATAAGTGTGATGTCTGACGAATCAGTATGATATCTGGATAATCTGGAATTAGTATGATATCATATCCGTGCACGCATGCATCTTGACGCACCGTAATATAAATATGAATCAAATAGAATGGCGGCGTCGAGAATGAATGTGTGAATGAATATTATATAATTGCATTTTGGCATGTAATTCAATAATCTTTTTATATGAAAAACAGCAAAGTAAAATGTAAATGGTCATTTATTTTAATAAATGATCCTTTATTGAGACATAAAATAAATGAAGTCAATCGATATTTTTACCTCTTTAAAACTACGCATAAAAATTTGAAACGTAAAAATTACATCAGATTGTTACTTGTTGGTCCTCTAAGCGCACGCGTTCACAGGGCGCTGCGGCGCCCTGCTCGCTTATTTTTACGTTCTTATATGTTTCAAATTAACCTAACCCATCCAATTTTAATTACTACGACTCAACCTAACCCTAAGCCATAAATTAGGCTTGCAGTAAAATCATCAAATGAACAAAAAGAGGATCATATACTATTTTTGTTAATTAAATATTAAACGACTATGTTTAAACATAATTATTATGTTATTTATCCGTAGATCAACTAATATAGACGAAATAATTATATATAAATAAAATAACAATTTATTAATTTTTAATAGTGCATGTAAACAACATCTAAGATAGATCAATTAGATTTTGAGGATTAAATAATATTGCCCCGTTTTTTTCATAGTTCTCATTTTCCTTATAGTCCTTCTCCTTACTATTCATCCTTATAGCTATTACTATTATAGTCAATTCATTTACATATACTACTAACTAGAACATTGTAGATATCTCTTAAATAATTATGAAATAGGGATCGAAAATGCCTCATGGGAAGTGGCTCCTGCCGCAAAAAGACATTTGAAATCAACTCTAGATAAGATCAAAGGTACATCTGTACCTGAGGTTGGCCACAGATGTGTTGCTACTCCTGAGGACTAAGTTGGAACGTCACGGATAAGTTTGTCTGTCACATTCATCTCACCAAAACACAGCAGCGCTTAAGATTGCGGTTATAGGCAGAAATAGGTGGTGGTCATTCCGGAGTCAAACCACAAAGAGTTCTACCACCTTCAAATATATCAAATTATTATGTTATTTAGTAACATTAAAAATTCATTTAATAACATCAATGAAATTTATCGACTGTCTGTGCAGTTCGACTGTCAGGAGATTGACGTTTGCAATCGCACGGCCCATCATGTGTCAGTCCAACTGAAAATAAAACTGCTCGATTATTTTTCAGTGTATTGATCGAGCAAATTGCATTGACGTCGCGTGAAAAGTAGTTTGATTGTCATAGTAATATTAAATTGCTAGACTTTTGAAATGTAAGTCTTTAGAATCGTGATTTGAAACAAGATGAAACGAAAATGCGTTACGAAAGGAGCTGTCGGCGCTATAACCAGATGAGTCTGTACCACTCTCTGAATCACGCTAACGATTTAACTTCGTAGCTTGTATAAGAATTTAAGTTTGGTATATGCGAAATAATGTCCGAATTTAGGCTGTGGTTATTACTTACGCGATTTATTAAATAGCGTACGTCTTAATACTATGTTTAGAAATGTTTTATTATTTATTATTAGGCGTGCTACGCGGTTTCACCCGCTACTAAATAAGAAAAAATCAAACAAACACAGCGTAATGTTATATAGCCTATAGCCTTCCTCAATAAATGGACTATTCAATACAAAAAGAATTTTTATATTCGAACAAATTCTACTGCTTTATAATATAAGTAAAGATTATTATTATTAACATTCATTTCTGCCATGTGTGAATTGTACACAAACACATACTTAACAACTCAAACTTCAATTTTATTAAATAGAAAAATGGCTTAAAAAGACTTAGTCCACTTGATAGTAAGGGTTGACTGTCGACCATGGACATCTGTAAGCAACTTTATGTAAAACAGGGGTTCTATCTGACGTTGATCAAAGGTGCGTTGTTATTCCTGAGGTTTAAAATGGTCGCCTCATGAGTGCGTCAGGATTCATAGCTTTCCATCGAAACGCAAGAACTGCTTTTTACTTATGCTTTCTGCTAGAAATAGACCTCGTAGACTTCTGGCTTATTTGCACAATTTAATAGTACATTTTTAAATTTACCTTGCCTCTAGGCGGTAATCTCGCAAACTGCTGCTGAATATCAAAAACATCGAACACAAATGAAAATTGCAAATCGAATTGCCAAAAAACCCGTGAACGAGCTGAACGTGAGCGGAGTTTATAGAAAAAAAAAACAAAACAAAAAGGAACCATAAAAAAAGCATCACTACGATTCAGGTAGAAAGCGTGCTTAAAATATCAACAAGAGTATTGAAAAAATATCCCGTACGTTAAAGTTGGTAGCAATAAACAGCGGGTGGGGTTTACGGCCATACATTATTCAGATGCAGACCATTCCCACACAGGGAACCCGGTCAGGCAGACAATATACAGGTAATTTGCGGATATTACCACTGCGAGCAGTTTCAGCTGTTTTGTTGCTACTTTCTCCGTATTAGACGTCTTCTAAAAATATATTTTTCTTAATATTGTTGTATACAATGCATGTACGTTGAGGTTGCCCTAAATATTTTTTTAATAATATGGAAGCAAACGAGGTTGCAGTTCACCTGATGTTAAATAACATTCGGCTCACTGACCTGTGTAAGATAAAATAAACCTGAACTTGGCCAAAGAAGCCTTGCTAGCTCTGAGGAATAAGTTGGAACGCTACGTATAAATATGGTTTCCTTACCACACCTTTGAAATAAGAAGCAGTGCTTAACATTGCTGTTATTACGCTGGACAGCGCTTAACATTGCTGTTATTACGCTGAACAGCGCTTAACATTGCTTATATTACGCTTAACAGCGCTTAACATTGCTGTTATTATGCTGAATTAGGTATGGCAGTGGCGTTTTTGAAGTCAAGCCACAAGGGAGTCTATCACCTTTAAATTAATTTTATAAACAATTAGTAATATATATTTTTAAAGAATTAAGTAGCAAGCGAGCATGCAAACCACCTGATGGTAAGTGACCGCTGCCGCCCATGGACATCTGTAAGCAACTTCTTACAGAAGAGGGGTTCTGTCTGAAGTCAATCACAGATGCGCTGCTGCTCCCAGGATTAAGATGGCCGCCTCACATAAAAAAGTGAGCCGGCAATAATTGACTAACTGCAAGTCAACCTAGAATAGGTACGGAGAATTATATAGCAACAAATTTTGAACATTTTTTTTGTGGCATTGGTTATCGTGCATTGTTAAAATGTATTATCGTTCAATAGATAAGCCGAAAAACGCCGGCAAATATCGGTATCTTGTGTGGGAACTGCTTTATTATTAACTGTTTTCTTAATTTGCTGTAAAAAGATCAAATTTATTATATACGATTCAGGAGACGGACAGGACGTTTAGTAATAGGGGTTTTTACTTTTGACTGCCGAAGCCTAAAAAGGAAATAAAAGCGGTTAATATTATTTCAATAACTTCTAAATATACTTAAATCTTATAATAGCCACACGATACAAATAAACGATTATAAATATAAATATTTTTTTAATAATTGTTTCTATAGTGAACATTGCCTTTAAATTAAGTTAAGTATAATAAAATGCTTGAACTCGTCTGGCAAATAAGTACTCGTAATTAATAAATAGGTCTGAAGTCTTTGACGTTCTTTACATACGTATTATTTAACACATAAGTATTTAAATCTTGTGGACCTTATGTTAATATTTCTTTTGGAGTGTTTCATACATATATTTACAATACATTTATTCTGCTAATTAATTTTAATGACGTGTATGTGGAGCGTTTTCGTGTATGGCGTAAAGGACATCTCTCTATTAGCATTAATTGTTTGTCTGTCGCTACTTACGTAAATAATTAATTCTGTTTACACGCATGTTTATGCTGTGCACATACCGTATTCCCCTTTTGTTTAACTGTTGTCTTCCTAAATGTAACATAAAAACTAATGACTAACTCACCCATTGGATGCCTGCCAGTTTTGCCGACGATGGGACCATCATTGTAATCAAAATTGTACCTTAAAAATATTAAAGTTTATTACTACTAAACTGTTATAAATAAAACTCTCATTGTTTAAAAATTCATGAGGGTTAAAAATATAAAAAAATAATCGGCTGAATATTCGGGATTAAATCATGTTTTATGTAAGAAATTGAAAAAAAATGTAAAATAAAAAAAAAAAAACACTCTTGATGCACGCGTGATGATTTGTGTGTGTGTATGTGTGTAAACATAATATTTGTAGTTGTTTGTTTGCTTGTCCCTGATAGAAATTAAATATGATAGCACTGCAGCCTTATTATGTTTAATTTCTAGGGCTGTAGCGCGTGCCAATGACAGGGACATACATACATATCTACATATACGATAAGAAAATCTTCCTTTTTAAAAAGTCGGGTAAAAAAACGTATAAAGTAATCATGTGACAAGATTTAAAATTAATACTAATTACTTGTAATCTAATTGATAACAAAATGAAATTGATTACGGCCATCGCTGGCATAAGGTCATCTAGATGGTGCTGATAAATAAAAAATGCAAAACGGTTGGCACTTCAGGAATGCCGGCAGAAGTCAAAACTTTAATATTAACGTTGTGCTTTTTTGATAT
>DWLI01004083.1:0-11176 GCA_018249915.1 Cecropterus dorantes dorantes
CGAAAATTGAATATGAAAAGTATTAATACTTCATTCAAATGCATGAGACACAAAAAGTGTTTTTATGTTATGAAATGAATGTCTGTTTGTTTGTCTGCTGTTTGTCGATTATGCTTTGATATCTATACCATTCCTCGGATTACTATAAAACATAAGGGATTTATTCCTAAGTAAACTCACAGTGCAGTGTTTACGGTATAATAAATTTCCCTACTATTATATTTTCCGGGGTACTTCAATACATACTTAATAAAATGTAACATATTTATGAGATCAATTTTTTGCTTTATCTGTACGTATAATAGTACCTACACCTGGCAATATTATCCGCGGCCGGATCAACAGTGTTCTGAATGAGGGTGATCCGCCATCTTGATTCGAGGGGTCAAATTAAATTGACATGCGGTTTGTGCAAACGTATTATGTTTGTCAAACACTATTGTGTTATCGCCTCTAATAATACGAGACCAACAATACCATATCATTTGATGAATCTAATTGCGGTAATTCCCTTTAAAACCGTGCATAAAACAAAAGGATAAAATTATTATGATCCAAATATAGCAACGCATTTTCACGTTTTGTTACATTTCAGAATTCTCTTAAAGAAACTAAGAATTTATAAACTTTAAAGGAGATGTCCGTAACAGTAAGAATATAAAAAAATCACAAACAGATATAACGAATCTCGGTTTGAAATGTAAATAAGGTTTTCTAATATTAAAATAACATGCAATACTGAGATCCCGTTTAAGTTAAGAACGAGAGCTGAGACGAGGCGTCGCAATATCGTCGCGGGCGAGAAATCTTCGTAGAGTTGTCGTTAAATTATCGCGTGCCAATGCCGGGCCAGACGCCACGTCAGCGGACCTCACCCGGGGTTTAGCATATCGGACCAGCTCGGCAAATCCACATAATATAGAGTTATAGACGCTTCCACTGCCCTGTTAAAGCCATTATCGAACCCTAATACTATTTTAAAAAATGGCCGTCCTAAAACTGAACGCTATCGCAACAAAAAGCTCCGAACGAACAGACACTTAATAGGATTGGATGAAGATGGCGGAGTAATAAAGCGTGTTCCATAATGTATTTATAGAAGATGTGCCGACACCGCCCCGCTGCAAGGATCACCTTCAATTTAGTGTTCGAGATTACGATTAGCTCGCCGGTCGAGGCCACTTTCTATTAAGATTTTATTAGTATATGCGCAAAATTGGATTTAAGGAACTTCTCCTAATAACACTCAGCTTTGGGTTCAATATCTCAAGTATTTAAGTAATAAAAGTTCATTGCTCTTTAGTAGATAATATTATCGTATATTATATAAATCCCAATTGCCGATTAATTGGTCAACTATTACAATGCTATTGGAGTTATTTCAAACGTAGAGCAATTACAAATTAACAGACACAATAGAAAGATTCATTGGATTTGCGGGCGTCAACCAGTATCATTACTCTGATAGCAAAATAAACGAATGTAGATAATGGACGGCGGGATCAATACAAAGTAATCGCGAGCGGATCCAATAAGCCCGACCAAAACAACGGGGGGTCGCATCGGACGGATCGGAGGCTGTGAGCCGAACATGGGGAAACAATATGGCGGCATGCAAATAGCTCGGCCATTATCGCACCTGGGCAGCGCGAGCCGCCCGACGAGTAAACAAGATTACGGGAATTGAATGGCTAATTAGGGGAAAAGAAGCGGCCCCACCGAGCAAGCTGACTTATCGCGACTCGTCCTTGCCATATTTCACGACGCTTAAGTCGCCTTTATTGTTTGGCCGCCTCTTGTTTGGCTAAAGAGGCTTGTTAGCTTATCTCCTCGAGCCTAGGTGGAGTGCATTAGCCGCCGTCACAGCCAGAAGTCAAGATTTAAGGCGCCGCACAGATACTAACGTCCTTAAATAGCTCCAGGCTTACTCGGGCGGCCAAACCGGGGTAAACGTTGCGTTTATATGAATTCCATACACCCGTATAGTGAACCGATTAATTTGTTATAGTTAAACGAGTTTATTGCGGGACTATAAGTCTTGTTTTTTATCGGCTGCACGACAGCAACCGTATTACGCGGCGCTACTTATCCCATGTTTGATAGCGGGACGCGGGTCAGGCTCGTACAAGAGCTGTTAATCATTATTCAATTAATTAATTCGTGACTTTTATAGATAATAATAAAGTTAGTATATTTACGAGTCGGGTTCGTTAATTTAATGTTATCTGTTTAATTGTATGATCCGTCGCCGTGTTGCCGTCGGGCGTCGGCTACAATTTAAGAATACGACGGCGCTGGGTACTTCGCACGCATATGATTAAAAGCGTAAATATTTTTAAGAAACATAATGTAAGAATGTTGTGACCAAATTTGTAAGACTTAAGTGTATGTCTAGCTATCATAGCATACATCAAATATAATTAAGTAGTGGTTTTTGACTGCTCTAAGGTGAACTCAATACTCTTTATGGTTAGTTTCAGAGCTTTAAAATTTTCGATGTTCTTAAATACTTATATACAACAAAACATGTTATTTTCTATTTCTTTATTTATTATCACACTGAAGTAGCAAATGAGCATGAAGTCCACCTAATCGTAAGTGATTATTACCGCCCATTAACATCTGTAAGCAACTATGTATAGATCAGGGGTTCTATCTGAAGTCGATCATAGAGCGGTTGCTACTGCCGTGGACTAAGATAGTCGCCTCATATATAAGTGAACCGGTAACCACAACCTTCCACTAAAACGCAAGAAAGACTTCACGATAGAAATAGATGTGACCGTGGTATTTCCCCGGCCAAAATACACTAGTTCTACCACCTATAAAAACTTTCCACCTTTCCCCTCATTACATTAAAATCGGTACAAACACAAAGCAATTTATTAACGTTATTTTACTTACACGTTATTTACTAAGTCACTACGCCTAACATTAATCCTATTAGGTTGCCAAACAGAAAACTAATAAGTTAAACTATCGACAAATAGATTACTAAACAAATTACGATCCGGCTCAAGGTCTGAACAGTTTATGAAGGCACTAATCTCATATTTGATTTAAAGAGGTGCGTCCGGTTGGAGCGACGGTAACCATAATTTAATTACATGTAGAGCCTGTCACTGAGCCCACACAGAACCTATTTAATACAAGATTAATGAATTATAAGGATACAGCTACACGGTTCGCTTCGTAATATTTATCAAATAACTACAGAAAACCATTAGATACGTTGCTTTAAATGAGGTTGATGTACTGTTACATTTGCGAGAAGTATTATAAGACCCAATAAACTTTTAGGCATTCGTTATAATTTATCACAAAACTAAAGACGATACTTATAAAGTATTTCTTCTCTTACTGTTATTCTGAGTGGAAACCTGTGGCTAAAAGTAGAACAGTAATGAGTTAAGAACGGTAATCTTTCTTGCCAGTATTTTACAGTGATATAAAAGAAGAGCCCTAAGTAAAATAAACGCTCTAAACCGTTCAAGAAAATAAATAGGTAATTGAACTAGACTAAGTTATTGCACATACAAATCCCGTCATGCTATCTGGATCGCTTGCATAACAAATGCTTACTGGCACTTTTCATGCGAGCTTTTCGTTAAGCGATAAAATGCCCCTTGAAAATATGATCCCTGATATGAGCATAACAAAAACGAATGAATTTCGTGAAGATTACGATCTCAACGAAATATTTTAGGTGCTCATAGTAGGTACCTACTTTTATTAAATTCTGCACAAAAACCATACAATGTTGACACAAATAAACAATGCCAACATGTCTTTGGCAAGTAAAGATAGTGTGTTCGAACGCAATATGCAACCATAAATTGTAATGGGACTTTCATATCCCAAAAACTGGATTTGTTTCAGCGCCGCAACGTTAGATTACTGAACAATAAATATTGAATAAATGCTTAGTAATTTTCGTTTGCCGGCTCTTTTTTAGCAAATGTAATTAGTCCCAGGTGAAATATAATCAAAATAAACTTTCAATATTATATGATAAAGCGAATAGTAAAATTATATATAATCGGATCTTAACATAATTTCGCAGAATACATTATTATACACTACGCCAAATTGAAGGATCAAAATAAAATCCGATTTTTTTAGATATTTTTTACGAAGCAAAAAATCTTAAGTCAGAAAGTTAAAGCTTTAATTTGTTATAATTTTTATAGCCAGGCCAATACAAAACAAAACCAAAACTTAATCTAATATCACAAATTTTCTTTCGATCTATTAATGCTTCTGCATAGTGTATTTAAATGAGACTATTTTAAAAATATTAAACTGGAACGACTTTCGTCATCATAGTTGCTGATCTTACAAAAAATCTCATTAATTCCTGAAAAGCTTTCAGTGACCCGTGAATCCAAAAAGCCAAACACTTTGTCTAGAAGAAGCCAGAAAGTTCCATAATTTCTTTGCCGAGATAAGAGGCGAAAGTTCACGCAGGAACGGAGATTTATGACATCACCGTCGCTCCTTTCACTAAATAATAAAAGGCCTGCTGTAAAACGCGGTGGGAGCATAAAAGTTTTACGTCCATACAACCCGTTGGTATACGTAAACGGAACATGTAGGGCGCGTCGTGTTAGGACGCCAAATCTCCATAAAAGGTAATCAGTGTCGGCACAATAGTCCGTTGCCTCATAAATCGTACGCCAACGTACGCTTATTTCATTCGCCTCCCATATGAACGTAACATAAGCCTGATTCGATCCTGCGACCAATTTATTAAATCCCCAATTTCACTATATCTTCCTTGAGCTGTGGCGACTGGTGACATTTGCGAGGTATTACCGTGTGGATCGTTTACAGCAATTACGCTCAACACAGACAAGATAACTTTGCATCAAATACTTGGCTATACATGCAACATCATGTATAGCGAACTATTTGATGCAATTTTTTTTGTAAATGTTACTAATATTATAAATGCGAAAGTTTGTAAGGATATATGTTAAATGTGACAAATCAGGACGCACAGAATCTTTCACGCAAAAACTTTTTGGGATCTGGGATTTTGGCTAAATTTTGGCAGACAGATAATTTATGACCTATAGAAATAAGATACTCATTACCGTGATAGACGTAACTGGATCATGCGGAGCCTCTAGGATAATCTAGTATAAAATAAGTATGTCATGTTAATATTTACTGTTTACTATAAAATTTTATGTATAATTTTATCTGAAACTGATCACAGTTGCCATTTCTAAAGGCTTACATGGTCGCTTGATTTGTAATTAAAAGTATTACTATCAATATATCGATATATATGTAGATGATATAAATAAATTATTTTTAATGTAAACCTAAGTTACGCGTTTTGTTTTGAAGTGAGTCACTTGTAATGTGGAGAAGTGAAGTAATAAGCGCGATACAAAATAATACGATACCAACCACAGTTAAGTCAAGAATCCCTACAGTTTATGACAGGTTCGTATTGTCTACTTTTCTAAGCCTTATTATGTTACCACTAACACCCGATGTAAGTGACAACTGACTTAACAATGTATCATAAGCGTACGCGTGTTTTCCTATACAAATTAGACTGAATGAATTAGATTGAATGATATAATATATAAACGTTAATGCATTTTATCAGATTTAAAAAGCAAACGAGCTTGCAGTTCACCTGATGGTAAATGGTTACTGCTGCCCATTGACATTTGCAAGCCACTTCACATAGAACGGGGATTCAATCTTAAGTTGATCACAGATGCGTTGCTACTTCCGAGGACTGAGATGATCGTATCATATATAAGTATGTCGGCAGCCACAACTTTCCAACAAAACGCAAGAACTGCTTCACGCTAGAAATAGGTATGGTGGTGGTACATCCCCGGTCGAACTACACTGGTTTTATTTAGCCACTAAGAAGAACTATTGGTACCCTTTCTCACTTGAGGCTTTTATCTTCTAGCATTATCTTGCGAGATAAACACATTTATAATGTAAGACCTACTTAAAGATACATACATTTTTTATTATTACAAGCTTTTATTTAACTTGCTTTCTTAGTTCGTATGTTTGTTCGTATGTCCTATTGCGTTTATTGATTATTTTATTTAGTTATTTATGGCACCTCTATAAAAATAAAAGATCCATTAGGGCAAATTTGATACATTCTCTACCATTCAACCCTGGGTGGTTAGAAAATTTGTAGCGGGTGGTAATTTAAAATTATGAATATTAAAGCTTATACGGGTAACAAAAACTAAATAACTTTACTAAAACTTTGCTTTTAAAAACTTTTTATATTTGATTCCTTTACATAACATTTTGCAATTTCTTTTACAAAAATGTACCCGTCAACAGAATCCATTGTAACAAATACCGCACGCTAGTTTGTTGTAATTTACTAGAGTGATAAATCAATACGAGTTTACTTAAATTTGATATTCGGTGATTTATCTTATGAAAACAAATAATTTCATTGTTGTAGACAGCGAAAAATTGGGCCATTGGGTGTTGCACATAAATATTGTACCAACAAATTAATTGCGTTGAAACAATCACACTTTTGTAACGAAAACATTTTTCTGTGTGACAAGAGAATTACAACCGAATGATAAACAATGTATGAACGAAATGATTTTTCAATATTAAGCGCAGTCCATTTATTTGGTATTGTGTGATCTGAAGGTGCAAGCTCGCCGACCGCAGTGACAAACAACATTCATGGCCGACATTTATGCGACGTCATGCCCCTCAATAGAAATGCTTCGACTTGCGTTTATTCCTTTATTTTTATCAGCGTTTTTTCTCGTGCTCCAATTGTAATGGCACAAGCCGGGTTGACTCTCAACATAATTTGGTCTAAAAACAAAAAAACAACAAAGACGCGGCTAATTACTACCTGGGCGAGTCTCAGGCCCTCTATTAAGCGACATAAAAAGAATTAAAATCTGAGCCTTAAAGTACTATCTAAACACCTAAATGAAGTCTTTAGAATACTTTTACAATTCCGGCGTTGTTTAAGATTAAATAAAATTAAAACTTTACGTATATTATTCTTCTTCCTTCGTTCTTTTCAAATGCCTCGTAAGTTTCTCTAAGATTGGAGCGACACATTATACCTTAACAAATACATTATTGTTAATAAAGAAAAAGGTACCAGTAGCACAGTTTATTAAAACGATAAGTAAATATATGAACACATTGAAGTTAGGGGTAAAGTGCGGGGGAGCATCAGATTGGAAAGAAGACAATACTTTCACGGTTATAAGGTGGCGGATAGGGGAGCCATTTGTATGCGTAATGGAAGATCGAATTTCGTATTTGTTCGTGGAGTCGTTAACAGCACCTTCATGCTTGTTTATAAAGAAAACAAAACCCTTTACGTACCGCGGGGCGGCGGGCGGCCAGCCGCGAAACCGTACAGCTCGCTAACTCCACCATAAATATCAAAATGAATTTAATATCGGTATTGTATTTACGGCGTAGGAACTAAGCTAATAAACCTCGTAAACTCGTTAAGCCACTTTATGAAATTTTATGCGGATTACATGTTGTGCGAAACACGGGAATTAAAATATCAATGCATAACAAATTTTGCAAAATTTTATTTAATGTTTTGACATTATTCTTACAATTGACCACTTGCTTAAAACAAAAATTCTTATCACGTGTTGTAAATATACATGTTATAAATATAAGTTAATCTAGTAGTAAATCTTGATAACAAAAATTATTTATGAATCTGTCATAAAACAACAGCTGACAGACATAAAACAACATTTCATTGACAGTTCCACTTTATTCCTTGCCTTGCTCAGTATTCAGCGGAATATTTAATATACATATCTCTTCATTTGGGCGTAACACGTTCAAGGTATTCATGCTTATAGAAGTTTACGATGTTCATAGATCGTGGGTACAACATAGCTGAAAGTCGATGGAGCGTTAAAGAAAGTCACGCGCCAAGGATTTTGTTTCCACACAACGCTGTCCGCTCGCCTTGCTGTTGGTCGCCTAAAGCCCGCTGAACATCGTTTACAAATATTCACATTTTATTAAGCAGACATAGCACAATTCCAAACTTCTAGTGTGGGTCCGGGTTCACGGGTTCGGTAATTTATTTTTAAAGTTTCGTTTATTACAATCTTGCTACGGGAACACGTAATCAAAAAGTATTTGCTTATTTTTTTTTTAATTTTTAGTCTTTAAAGTTAGTAAAGTTAACTAAACAACATTTAGTCAGTCTAATGGAATATATGCTTAATCTTTTTATGGCCTGGCGATAAGAGGCCAAGATGGTTAACAAAGGATTAAATTGAAGAAAGAATATAGATGTTGTCCAGTCATTTGATTAAAGAGAATATGATGCATACTTAAGTGTCGAATTCCATACCATTATAACACTAACACACTAACATCAAAGCCAATTATAGTTAATCAAACTAAAACTTGCAAATCTGACCTAACTACCCTCATTTGCAAATCGGTAGGGTTGTAGCCGTAGAGAGGAAACGATAGATTTTATACATACGTACCGTAAATAAGATAAGAATATAAATTCACAATTTAGCTGATTCGTACTTTTAATTTTTTTTGTTTTTAGGTTTATTGTATCTTTTTTGATAATAAAGTGAGTTTGTCAAAAACGTTCTTAATTGTTTAAGAAGCAACAATTATAAGAAAATATAATAGAGATAATTTTCGCACAAAAGTGGAATATCCATAGGCTTTGCATACGCGGTGTCAAGATCACGTCGGCCGTAGAGTCGCTACCGTCGTGGGTGACACGCGCCCCTGCTCCGACAACACCCACCACCCTCCACCCTCAACCCTCGCACCACGCATGCTCCAATTATAATCTGCTTAGGGATGTCCTGTGTCGATTTTTTTATAAATTTCAAATAGAAACATAAACAAACAAAAAACCACGACCCAGCTGTACCAAGTTATTAGATTTATACATTGGACGCTCTCATTCATCATAGTTACTAATGCCCCATTAAAAAAACAAACAGGATATTCGAGATCGTATTTCAATCCAAACGTTGACTGAAGAACAGACAACACAACATTCATAGGGAACATAAGCTTTCCCGTGTGTAGTGGAGAAACTGACAGGGTTAATCGTGATAGCCACCCGCGGCGGATAACTCGATAGCTCGGTACAGGATAGGGCGGCATTATCCCGTCGCGTAGAGTGCGCGCGCAGCGGCGTCGTGCGGAGGGCGTCAAAACGCCTGCGGAGGGCGCTCGGTCCGCGCGTGTTCCGTCCGCGTGGTCACTCGACACAACACCTCCGACGGCGAGGTACCCTCGGTGCTCGGTACGCGACCTGGTCCGCGGTCACTGACCGATACCGCTAGCGATCGCAACGTCGACCTCCGCCCTTACGACCGGTGGGCGCCGAGCAAACCGTCTCCGGGCTCCGGTACTCTCTCTGGCAGGTAGCCACGACCCCGATAGCGTGACATCCACCAATATCCTCCAAAACGGCGCAATACTCCCTAATCGTGTGTCCGACTTTAATTTGTTTTCTTATTGTTTTCGGTGTTTATTGTTTTCCTACAATGTGTTTTGTAATAACATGCCTCAAACATGGCGAACGTTCGTGACCCCCGTGACTTACGGACTACGGTGGCATGAGATGTTGTGAGTTTTTACTACGCTAACCTTAATGTTTCATGAATAAACATTGTAAAAGCTTATTGTTGAATTATATAAGAATACGTAACGCAGACAACAAAAGTTTGTTTTCTTTTTATAAAATAACAAACCAAACAAAATTGTGTAGCCTAGAGATTTTTTATATCAGTCAATGTTATCTTATAAACAAGGGAACTAATCGTTTTATAAGTATTTTAAATGATACACCAAAAAAAAATCAATTTATGTCAAAGTTCCTATACACATTTAAGTAAATCAAAATTTTGAGTTTACATAACTCTGTAACGTAGATTATTAGGTATAGCAATTACGTTAAATAAATTTTCGCATAAGCAAATCCTGCCTTGCCTATAAATTGTTTTGTTCGGATAGATTCGTTTATACCGAGTATTATCTTGTAAGTTTCTATTAAAAAACTTACTATAGAATATTTCTGTGCTGCTATTGTAATAATGTTGTGCTTCTATTGCTTTTGTAATAAAAAACTTACCGTTTCAAAACTGATGAACGTTATATCCGTCAAATAATTTCTCCCTAAGAATTATAAGCCCATTTAGATTACACATTGCTCAACATTTCTTGGCTTAATGTTTTCATCAAACTATTTCAATTTCCTTCCGAATTATGACTCTAGATGGTAGATTAGTGCTTACAGGCATATAACAATTATTCAGATGTTAACATATAAGTAAAACATTAAAAAAAACGCAAATACTTTGAAAGTAAGATTCATGCAGACACATAAAGATAAATATATATATATATATTTATTAAATGTAAGACCATCGAAACTTATAATTGTTATATTTTTAATCTATATTTATTTTGGTTTAGATTATAACTTCAAAAACTATTCAATAATGAGAACAACTTTTCTAAAATACATTTCTTAGATATAAGTTATTTTAGGTACTTATTTCAACAGATTTATCAACTAAAAAAAAAATAGTACAATCTTAGTATAAAAACTAGATTTTAGTAAAAATATTTTACTTGTATTCAGATTACTATAAAGAAATCAGAATCAATTACATCAATTACATTAACCATATAACAAACATAAAACAAATAACTCCAGTAAATTACGATGTTAAGAGTACTTACAAAAATATACTTTATAATTATCATTTTGATTTATGTGTTTTGCACAATAAGTTGCATTACTGCTAATTATAAAATTATCATTTGTACAATTCCAGTTGTTATTGTTAATAACAAACTGTCAGTGATAAGAAACATATAGTTCTTAATGAAAAAAAAACATTAGGCCGTGTCTGTTTAAGGGAGTTAAATCCGATTATAAAGAATTTAGCGAAGTGGTTAGATAGATTAAATTTTAAGTTGCCCTTTCTGTACTAATATTATAAAGCAGTAGAGTTTGTTTGGTTTAACGGGCTGTTCTCAGAAACTACTTATTCGAATTTAAAAATTATTTTTGTGTCGAATAGTCAATTCATTGAGGAAGGCTATAGGCTATATAACATCACGCTATGTTTGTTTGTTTTTTCTTATTTAGTAGCGGGTGAAACCGCGT
>DWLI01004084.1:0-11174 GCA_018249915.1 Cecropterus dorantes dorantes
TAAATAAACTATATTAAAAAATATTTTGAATTTTCTTAAAAAATGCGAAGAAACTTTTTCCCCGACCTAATATAATTACCATATTTCCAAAATTTATTTCTAAAAATCTATTTTATCTAAACCGGTAAAAGTTGCAGTATTTTATTTATTTAGCATTTGTTATTTTACTTTAAAATAGTGTCTCTGTTTGACAAAACGGATTTATTATATGTAAAAAAATACGCGGAAAATTTAAAATTCTGCGTAATATAAAATGGTGGTCTAGACTTATAGTCCTCTAAAAATAGGCTTGGTTTATTTAATGCTGAACTGGTCTCTTGAAACTACTTCGCTTATTTTGAAATGAACGGAATATTTAGCGCATCACGACAGTTACGCTTATTACTTAGACTCTATATAGGCATAGCTAATTTAAAGGGGATTTTATCTTAATTTAGTTTGGTGGTCAATTCTGATACTTTTTACTTTGAAACATCTTAGTGGCATATATCACAATATGCCACAGTATCTGTAGTTAAGTAACAATAAATAAAAAATGTAATCCATTTCAAAATTAATTTATTGTACAAAAATATTCCAATCACCATAAATATCCATTAAATACAACAGTATTAACATCAACTTTAACACCTATACATATATGTTCAAGGAAAATAAAGACAATTACAGAATCATTAAAAATAAACAATAATATTATCCTTGTAAACAATTCACTTATCACTCATATACCAATTGTTTTTCCTTTCTGTACTTATAATAAATACACACTAGAAAATATCACAATTCAGGAAAACGAACAACCATTGGGAAGAATAATTGTGATTTGGGAATCTTTAATAAATCAGGCGGGTACTAGTTTTGTGATAGGTTTAATTATTGTGACTAATGCAGCAATGGAAGATGCTGCTCCCAGCGCTCCTACTGCACTAGGACTTAATTTAGTAAACCCTAATGCAGTCAATGGAATGAAAAGATCACAAGAATTTTTCAATGTATCAATAAACACATCCTTGTGACAATGTACAACTGTATACAGATGCTTCATACTCGTATAAAAATCAAAATTCTTTATGGAACCATTTATAAGATGTGAAGGTTTTAAAAGTGATGTTCTATTCAACTCAAGTAAATGAAGAATTTCATAAAAATCTCTAACTAAGTTTGCAATGATGGATAACAGCCAGAATTTATTAGCAGTACGATTCCATTTATCTGTGTCAGTCTTCAAAAATCCACTTTTAGCAAGCCACACTATGTGATCAGCATAGAGATACAAGCCATGGGCTAATTTACTCGTAGTCAGAGCAAATCTTAGAATTGGATCATCAATGTGCATGTTATTTAATGCAGTGTAGCAGATGTCAATACATCTTCCAAGTCGTAAAACTGAAAAAAACGTCATCCTTTAGTTCATCATGAAATAATTAAAATCTTATTGCATAATTATATCAATGAATCAATAGTATATAATTATTAGCATTCAAATACCCAATACATTGAGCCTTTTAACTTGCCTTTTCTAAATGAACTAAGCGTATTCTCCAAGCTTTTTATCCTATCAACTGAGTATTTATTTGCATTTCTTGATTCCAACTGATGCCAAACCAAGCGACTCGCATATTGCACCAATCTGTAAATAAATTATTGTTACTTAAAACTAAGAAAAGGAAGGCACATTGATAATTATCAGTGTGCCTTCTTCATGTGTTTGATTCCCTTCATTAAATATAATTAATGTACAGAATCAAATACATGGGTAAAACATGCAATGCAATAAAGGTATAATGATTAACAAACAGGTCACCTATAAAATCATTAAGTCGCCTTTCATATAAACTACTATAGTTTTTCTACATCGAATTCTAAGTACAAACATGATGACCCATGTGGTGGAGTGGTCACCACACCAGTCTGACGTGCGGTGGGTTCTGGGTTCGATTTCTGGCCAGACATACATTTGAATGATAAATTTACATTTCTGTTTTGGGTCTGGGTGTGTTGTGTATTCGTCTTTGTGTGTCAATAGCACCCGTGACACAGGAGAAAATCTTAGTTTGAGGCTATGAGTGTCGAAATATGACTGACTGGACCCTTTCATATGTGATATGTAAGATTCTGATCACATAAACCTGTGATCAGAAATTCTTGAAATTCAATCACTACAGCAGGTTATCACTGATTATTTAATCTTCAATAATATTCTTAACCTTGGAATTAAATTAGGCTATTAATTTTACACATTATAAGTGCATAAAAAATAAGTTGAATAATAAGATTAGATAATGTGTTTATCTTTGGGATGTTAATGTTTATTAAGACTTAAACATGATACTATATATTGATACAGCGAGCAATTACATAACATGTATTTTTTAATGATAAATTTCTGTATTGTGTAAATTATGTAATGGTTTTTTTTTTAATATCATTTTATATTTATCTGATTAACAAAATGGTTATCAATGGCACCATAACTTTACATCTTCCACCTGCTATTTGTAACGATTATTTCCTTACACTCCCTGATAAAAAAAACATCCCTTTATTTAAATTCAGATGTGGAGTCCTTGCAGTGCTGCCCATATGCACATTTGGTTTAAAGACATAAATTACCCTAGGTCTCCCTACAGCTCTTCCCAATTTGCAACAGTAATATGGTGATCTACGAGTAGATCTATCTATATAAACAGTTCCCCACAACTGTATACAGGTATGCCTCAAGCCCTATGAGAGGACAAAATCATCCACTTTGAGAAACACTGTATACTAATATATAACATCACAGGTGCAATAGACATGTAACAAAAAATAACATATTTCCTGCTTGTTATCTTAATATTCTTAATGCTTAATATGCTTAATGGTATATTTGGATTTACATACAATCAATAAATGAAGTTTAAAAGTGAAATACTGACCTCGCAAGTTTATCTCTCCCATTGGATTGGTTGTTAACTTGTATTACAATGTCCATCTTCAAATAAATTTACCAAGTTGTCCTCTTAGTACGATTTCTGTTTCTTATATTTTACTTGACATTTGGCCTATATTGTAAACATCTTTTCATTGTTATGCTCAATGTCATATGCTGATTACAAATCCTGAAACAAATAATATCTAAAGAAACACTTTTTAATTATTACACTATAATGGTAAGTTTTAATTCTGTTTCTGAAATAATTTACTATGAAGTATTTAGGCACATCCTTCCCATATCCATCTATCTGTAATATTTATTGCAGTCAACAATTATTTCAAATTATTTAGTAGCTCTAAATTCTGAAAAATACTTTGTATATAACATTCAATTTGTTGGAAACACCAAGATTAAATATGAACATTGTTTAACGACATTGTTTTATCCTTACAGTATAGCATAAATACTCAAATACATTTGTTATATTATATTCAACTCACCATAATTTTATTCTTACAAATACAGTAGTGAAATGAAATATTGTAAGAAAAGTAACCACGTTTAAACAAACAATCTCTTGAGTTTATCGAATTAAAAACAGTGCTGTCATAACACACAGTAAGACACTATTTTTTATAAATTTAATAAAATTAATTAATAAAACTATTCACTCAGACTAAATCCGAATATGTGTCAACTAGTGTTACCAAATGAATATTACTAGTTTATCGATAGCAGAATTATCAATTTTAAACGATGACATCGATTTTGTACATTGCTCACAATGTAGGAATTTTGTTATTAGAGCTCAAAGAATCGATAGTATATCTTCTTATTAAACTTAGATCTAGTGTTTTGATAGTGTCGATACTTATGAAGTCTTTCAGAACCGCACAATAGAATCGATTGTTGCACATTTTTCGTGTCTAATTGATCAACATATGTTTTATCATCCACAAACTAAATATAGAAATAAAATGAATTAAGAAAGCATGCATACCCTACTTTACCTTTATACGATTAATATTTCCAATCAAATTTAGGTAGATAATAATATTTCATACTTATAAAAAATTAGTAATATGTCCAAAACTGTTGTAGTTCTGTTAACATCCATACTAGTGATAGCTTAAGATGTACGAGCAGTATTGTGTAAAGTAAACACCTTAACAATCGGTGTCATCTTAATAATGGGTAGTATCGATTTATCGATGTTTCCGGTATATTGGATTAAACAATCGATACTACTCCTATAGATAGTTATATCACTAGTAATGAAGTATCATTTCCTTTACAATGTTTTTTTGTTATAAGGATACATAATCCGTCATATTCGTTTTCTTTAATTAATTACTTGATTCAATATATTTTAAAATTTAGATTATTATTTTGCCAATTTAAACATTTTGTATGTTATTTCATTTAAAAACATGTAAATATATACATTTTTACTAACTTTTGTATTTTTTCCAACATGTTAAGTACTAAAATATCTTGAATATCCGGCAACAGTGGCAAGTGGCAACACTACAGCCGCCCCGCGCACTTCTTCATCCTCCATTTTATTTTCCAAACTAATTACTAAATCGTTTGTGCGGTGTAGTGCTGAAAGATTTCGTATCGTTGTAATTCTTTAGGTTTTGGAGTGTCATTAACTTTATTTTATAGTGAAAAGGTGTTGTGATCATAGCGAAGTGACTTTGGTCGCTAATTGATTGTGGTAAGACAATAATCGATAACTACGCGAAGTGCTCGTTCTGGAAAGTGACGACATTTTGAAGTGACGTGTAATGTTGTGCATTTCAGATAGTGGTTCATCGTACTGAGCTTTCATGATTGGATTACCGCGTAGCGATAGAGATAGAGATCGTATTACGGTGAAAATTCGTAACATGAAGAGAAGTTCGTCCAGGGACAGCATGCCGAGGTCGAAAAGGACGCGTAGTAGCATAGGCAGGTACGACGACAGCTCCGACGAACGCGTCACCCCGGAGCGCGTCCGTCGCCGGGTTCGCTCGCCCAGCCCCCGCAGCCGGTATGTGTCGCCCCATCGCGACGATTACGTCCGCTCCCGCGATGTCCGAGAGGACTCCGGCCGTCCGTACTACAAAGTGTTGTGTGTAAGCGCTTTACATCCTAAGGCCTCTGATGAGATTATAAAGGACACCTTGTACAGGGAGTACAAAAAATTTGGTGACTTCAGTATAAAAATATCCCACGAGCTCGACGAAAGGGTTGCGTATGTTTGTTTCCGTAGCGCAGAAGACGCGAGAGATGCGAAACACGCAAAGCCGAGGATCATTTTGTACGACAAGGTGGCCATAGTAGATCCCGTGTATGAACCAGTGAGATCGGAGTACAGAAGTCGGCCACGCAGCATAACTCCTCCTGACTATGACCGCCCTTACACTTCTTACGCGTGGTCCCCCGTTCCCGAAAGGCGTAGACCGCCTCCGGATGAAAGGGCGTATGGAATACCCCCAACAGTTCCACCCCATCATAGAGACTTCCGGCCACCGATGCACGAATATCCAATGGCAGGTCCCCACGGTCCCCCCATGCACCACCGCCCTCCAATGCATCATCCTCCCCATCCTCACTACATGCCACGTCCATACATGCCCCGTCCCCATCATCCTCCATTCGAGAAAATGGAAAACAAAAAAGATAAATTCCCCAACTATCTTCACCATGTTCAACCCGAGGATGATCCTTTAGCCACCAGAACTCTTTTTGCTGGTAACTTGGAAATTAATATATCAGATGAGGAACTCCGTCGCATCTTCGGACGCTATGGCATTGTTGAAGATATTGATATTAAACGGCCTCCACCAGGAACTGGCAATGCTTTTGCATTTGTCCGATATCAAACACTAGATATGGCTCATCGTGCCAAGGTTGAGTTGTCTGGCCAGTACATAGGCAAATTCCAGTGCAAAATTGGTTATGGCAAAGCTACCCCTACAACTAGAGTTTGGGTAGGTGGTTTGGGCCCATGGACATCTGTGGCACAGCTGGAAAGAGAGTTTGACAGATTTGGAGCAATAAAGAAAATTGAATATGCAAAGGGTGAAGCACATGCCTACATCTTATATGATTCGATAGATGCTGCCCAGGCAGCTGTTAAGGAAATGAGAGGGTTTCCATTGGGCGGCCCTGACAGACGCTTGAGGATTGATTTTGCAGATGTTGGAACTGGTGGACAATTCAGGCCTAAGCCATATGCTCCTCCTGTTGGTGAGGATGGCAGGCCAGTGGAGGGGTATGAAGGTTATGAAGGCACCTGGGAAGATGGCTATAGTGGTTATGGCACAGGTTATAGAGGTAGAGGTGGTCATCGTGGACGTGGGCGTGGCATGTACCGCGGTGCTTACCATGGTACAGGAGACTATAGAGACGAAGAGTGGAGGCGGCCGCCAGTCGATGGCGAGTATGAAGGTCGCCCGCGGCATTCTGGTTCGCGGGAACCGGGCGCTGATAGGTCAAGATCTCGCTCGCCTCGACGTCGCTCCCCAGACAGTGATTCAGATGGGTCACCACGCCGAAATAACGGCATGCTCGCGTCTGCTAGAACCTTGCCTGAAGTTGTCCGGAAGGCTACAACAATGTGGAATGGGGCATTGATCTTGAAAAACTCCTTGTTTCCAACTAAATTCCACCTTACAGACGGTGATTCTGAAATCATTGACAGCCTAATGAAAGATGAAGATGGCAAAAATCAACTGAGAATCACGCAGCGACTTCGTTTGGACCAGCCCAAACTAGACGATGTACAGAAGCGTATCGCAACATCCAGTTCTCATGCTATCTTTTTGGGGGTTGCTGGTTCATCGACCGCTGTTACTAACGAGGATACCAGCATTCAAACGAGACCAATGAGGAATTTGGTGTCATATTTGAAACAAAAGGAAGCTGCCGGAGTGATATCATTATTGAATAAAGAAACAGAGGCTACTGGTGTGTTATATTCTTTCCCACCTTGCGAGTTCTCAACCGAGCTGCTAAAGCGAACATGCCATAACCTTACAGAGGAGAGTCTGAAGGAAGACCACCTTGTGATTGTAGTTGTCCGTGGGGGGACAGCATAGCATATTGTTAAAAGTGATGATATATCGAATGAGACATGTATAGTTTAAGATCTATTTTTAAAGTCTTTCATTTTCAGATTATAATTACATTTAGATAATATAAAATGTGACGTGTAGTGTATGAGGTGTGTGATGGTAGTTTATGTGGAGGTTTTAATGTTTGACCTTGTGCGAGTGCTGTGTCAATCACAGTTATGTGCAAAGCAATATTTTATCATTGTGGAGTATTAAATATAGTTATTAATAGTTTTGCTAGTACCCTTTGCCACAAATTGTGTAAACATTATGATGAACCATGAGTTTTAGTGTATAATCAGTGTATTTTAGGTGATGTGTAGTGTGTGTACACAATAATAGATTATTTAATCCAAAGTTGTTGTTTTTTTATACCTTGTGATTTTGTGTTTGTGTGCAGTTCAGTGAGTGGGTGCATAAAAGTTTACAGTAGAATCAAAAGGTTTACTAAGCAAAATTTTTGATTATCAAGTTTAAATCTACCTGTGTTTTGGTGCAACGCACTAAACTAATTGACCTATGAAGTTAAGTTCATTGAGTGTAATAATGTGAGTAATATTTTCTCAGTGTATGTGAGTGGTGTCCAATAGTTCCTATTTATATCAGTTTTTAGTGCTTGAACTTTGGACAAAGTATATCAAAAGTTAGTGCTTATTTAACAAAACTGATTTGTGATACAAAGGGTTGAAGGAATAAAAAATAATTGAACATCTATAATAGTTATAAAGTTTAATTATCAATTCTGTGATAGTATTGCTCATAAACATAAGTGGTCTAAGATAAGCAGTGCTGTGATGCCAACTTAGCCTGGTGAGTCATGGAGAAAAGTAAGTATTGTAAGTATACAATCTAGATATATGTACTAATCTACTTTTATATAGAAAACTAAAAAGATTTATAATTAAATTAATAACTTAGTAGTCTAAAATGCTATTGTTGTATGTTGTTTTAAAATTGGTGCCCTCAAAACTACTGATTGTACAATATATAAAATTTCAAACGCCCAATTTTTTCTAACAATAGACATTTTGTGAAGTGCTGAACCGATTTTGAGGGAACTTTCACGATTGCAGTGGCGCAGATTGGAAAGTAACTAAATGCTATGGCTAAAACGGATTACACAATTTCTTTATTATTATATTCTATTGACTTGTGACTAAACTGGACAAGATGAAATTCAGTCCTTCCTGTACTTGAGTAAATGTTAACTTAACACTGCTTATGTTAGTCTATCAAATTTAAGCTACTAGCTAAGCTAGCGTTTGCTGTTTGTTTCAATTAATAAAGTAGACCGGGTACAGTGGCTGACCTCTGAAAGGTCTACTCTTAACAACTACACTTACTGGTCAGAAGCAACAGTCATCGGCTGATACCAGCTAAGGGATAAGGTAAAATGTGGTGAAGGGGAGGCCCTCGGTTCTTCGCTATATATACTTAATTAGCTTGTATAGCAATAGTTCTTTGAAAAGGTCGGTAATACCAAAACGCTGGAACGATGTTTTCTAAATATACCTTCATATACATCAGCTGTACATTTGTATAACAGATATATATTATTTAAGGATAGTTATAGATCCATAGGTGTACAAAACATTAGAATTTTGTAGGTTTTATATCATAAGTTCTGATTTAAGATTAAGGGCTTGGCGAAAACCAGACGAGACTTAGTAACGCTGCGTGTTTTTATTTATGTTTTGTTCCTGGTTCGACGCTGACCGAGATCGAGTTTGCGGACGTAGATAGAATGTGAATAATAAACCAGAAAGGTAGAGGAAAGTAAACCCCGATGCACATCCTCATTAGCTTTTGTGGATATTTGTTGAAGGTTCATGTTGGGTATTAACATCACATAAAAACGACTAATCAAAGATACGACTTATAAACGACTTAGATACGACTTATTCCACTATTGCCCATCGTCCGTGGGTATATCAAAATGTGAAGTGTAGACTATAGTTTCGCACTGGTCAAAAGAGGTTTGGTAGAATGTACATGATATTTGAGAAAATCCTAGATAACTTTACTACATTGGAAAACAAGAGACCACAATTTCCTTTTTATTGTTGACTAGGCCAAGGAACATTCTAAAAGAATGGATGGCAGAAAAAAAGATCTTCCGATGGATGTCATCTTTACACCATCGGGGCCTTAGTCCTCCTATTTATAATTTTTTGCCAGGTGATGGTGGACTTAAGCTTACGCATTTTGACTTTATTATGAGCTCCCAGCATGATTAATCGTTTCATCGATACCTCACATGCAGTAAATAGATAGCTGCAGCTTAGTTTACTTTGTTTGTGTTTGTAGCCCAAACCTTTTAGTCCCAAACATCACGTATCAGTCTACAGTGAGATTCTTTTAACTAAACGTACGTTGATTTAAGTTGGATTATGATAAAGTGGAATAGAATTGTCTTATGGGCGATATGCTTAGGCTTTTGATCAATACCTGTTTTAGTCAATAGTCCGTTTTTTATAAAGCCAGATCGAGTTTAATGTCCACGAAATTCTACTGATTTATTTTCATTTTATAGTTGGTATAATCTTGATGCCGCGTGTGATGTCTGACAGCATTACTCCCTGTTTTTCCGTGGACGTACATAACTTTTCCAGTGTAATGTCAAAACCTACTGCATTCACAAATAGCGAAAAGCATGCCAGGCAAGGGGACTATTGGCAAAGACACTCATCAGGGGAAGTCAATGTTCAGCAAGGAATGTCAAAAGGCTTATGGACACATAATTTAGGTACTCCTCGACCAAGCTAACTAGGCGAACGGAAGGAATGCGGTTTCCCTTCCCGGTCCCACGTCTTGCCCAGCTCTCGTCCTAGTACCGTTCGCGCCTAAGTCTCTGATCTGTTATGATTTAAATAATAAAATTAATAAGCTAACATTATTTTTTTTACTCAAAAGGTTTTGTTACAATGATGACCAAAATTAGTAAAAAAATGTTTAAGTATAAGTTTTAAATATATATGTCAATTATTAAGACATAAATATATTAAAATTTACGTTTCATTAAAATCAGCATGTCACAAAAAAAATATTATTGCTATTTTTTTGTCATCAGTACTCGCGAGCTTTCGAGTGACGTCACGTTTGACGTTCGCCTAGTTAGCTTGGTCGACTTGTATAATAGCGGCCAGTTTTTGTTTGGTTTTTTTGGTTCAGTATTAGATTATAAAATACAATTATTTTAATGTGTCGTTTCTTTTCAGCGTCTCGTTGCATCTTCGTATTGTTCTCATAGAATAGGTAAATACTATTATTCATTTTTTATAAGAGAAAATCTGGTCTGTGATAATAAAAAAGTTTTTATCTCATATGTTTTGTTTTATTTCTTTACTTAAAAGTGCATTAACAGTTATGTTATATTGCTTTATTTATTAATTTCTCGATTATAATTCTTTTATTATAAATTGCCTCTTCATTAAGAGTCAAGAGGCGCCATCTATTATTGAAAAGAAATAATTACAAATGATAATTCCTTGCACACACAGAGAGTAGTTTTTAGAAACATTTTTATTTTAATTATTTTATTTTCTCAATATCTGTAAAATCAATGGATGGTGGTCACTAAAAAAATATTCTGCATTCTAATGTATAATCAAATGCTTCGCAGCGCCACCTGGTGAGTAATAGCTGTACTTTTATAACCAAATAATTGTGTTGGAAGTTACAAGATAGATGGCAGTAGTTGTAGCAATTTAAGTTTAACTTTTTTCACTGAGGGGCCCAGTAAATGCCCTTTTTGTAAGAAAAAAATGCTCGAACCAATACGACTCCTAATTGTTATAACGCACCCATCCAATAATTTTGGCGCGTTTAAAGTACACTAATCACTGCATCTGTATTCCTATGAGGAACAATTAGGGTTGAGACCTGTACTTTATAATGAAGTATTGTACTTTATTTCGGGTAATTTTACTTAATGATAAAAAGAGTCATATGTTAAACACCACTGACAACAAGTTATAAACATCAATAAGAATAAATATAAACATAATGGTATTTAAGTTGATTTGGCCATGTGATTATAAGTAATATTAAATAGAAATCATAATATAAATAAATACAAATGAGTAATTAATCCGTTAACATTACAAATACATTTATATAATTTTAATGCTGCTATTGAGACTATTTGATAAATA
>DWLI01004085.1:0-11174 GCA_018249915.1 Cecropterus dorantes dorantes
AAAATTGTTCAGTTTTTGACATGTCAATATTGTATGTTCGTGGCGTTGCTTATTTTTTATTTTATCTGTTACTAAACTTTTCCCGCGAAATTTTTTTTTAATTTTTATAGTGCACGTAGAGGAAATGACAATAAGACAAAACAAAAACCATATAACTGATTGGTTTTCAGAAATATCATCTTATTTTAAATACGGAAGATCTGTGTGAGAGAAGTCTTAGTATGTGAGAGATATCTTTATAATATTTTTAGTTTAGTACCTATTCTGGGGTAGCGAGTTTGTAGACTTCACACATGTCGGGAAGGATTATAAATTAATATAATCTAATGGATTTTCATCCCCTTACGATATTCACCTCCAAGTAAACGGGAATGAATGATACACATTTTTCTATTTTGAAAAATCTATGCCTAAGTACGAGTTTATTGTTCCTTAAAAACAATAATTGTTTACATTTTTGTCCATACGTTGCGATATCATTGCACGTTTATTTTACCGTTTTCTGCAATGTATTTTAAATGATAGGCCAAAGCAATGATTGTTTTTAGGAAACATAATAAACTCGTACTAAGGGTAAGACCCTTAGTACGAGTACGGTACTTATACCGTATTCAAACCCGCATATTAATATAGGCCAAGCGTCACAACACCTTTAGATCTGGTTGGTAGATTACAGTACTCTAATTGCTTAGAAGGTACTTCGATTTACGAGACAAAGAAAGCCGAACGTCGCGTGTCCCGAACCACATGACCTCAAGACAGCCCAAATTCGGCACGTACTAACAAAAATGCTAATGCGTCCGATCCTAATCAGTTCTAACGCGTGAGCCCGGCCACGCATAGTTGACTAAATGTAACCCTTGAACTATCTGATAACCCTTATAGCAACCAGTATATGTTGGCCTGTTCAACCCTTGCGATGTTGGCGCGGCTTGCGTTTGCGGTACTGATGTCCAATGTATGTATGTAGGTTCAAAATGTAATAAAAATATTTTTAAACAGGTAATGTAATTTCTTGTATGCCACTGCTATACATTGTTAGAGTGTCTAAAATAAGTACTTTTCCATGTTTACCATACCAATAAAAGTATCCTTAAAATTGGAATACAGCAGTTACTTTTATCTACACGATGACGATGGTACAATCAAAGCAAACAAAATAACCGATATTTGTTAATAATTAGGTATGCGAGTATGAAACCTGCTATCGCAAGCCGCAAGTCGCAACGGATATTCACCGAAATTTGACTTCCAAGTAGTCGATGATGGGTCTTTTTAAAATGGCCGGACCAACATGCGACGCTTGAAATATGTGGAATGACGTCACATTTATGTCAGTCAATCCATTAATGCCTTATCTCGACTTCCGAAATCGTGTGTTTCGTTAAGTGTGTATGTGGCTTTATTAGCTTCAACCATGATACGGCGTTTTTGGGTTAAATAGTTCTATGTTTAAATTTTGTGTTAAACAAAAGTTAATATAAAAAGTCGTTATATCAACATTTGTTTATTTTTTATAATATAATAAGTATAATAGAAATAGAAAATTTAAAAAAAGCTACATCAATATCAATCAAAAAATCTTGATTGTACTTTAAGATAAACTTTAGTTTTTCGAAAGATGTACACTGTTTTTTACCGTATATATATAATTCTTTCTGTCTGTAGTCTGCAATTTGGAGTACCTATTAAACAGATTATAAAAAATATAAAAAAATACAAAATTAAAGCTTTTTATATTAATGTGTAATTCATTTAAGGTAATTCGATAACATTGGTAAACATTTGTGGTCGGGCTCCGGAAGCCCGACTGCCACAGCTATTTCTGCCTTATAACAATTATTATGCATTGCTGTATTCTGGTCTGAAGGGTGTGGTAAGGGAGACATACATATCCGAGGCGTTCCAAGTTAGTCCTCAGGGGTAACAACGCATCAGTGGCTAACCTCAGGTAAGACATCTTATCTGGAGTTGATTTGAGATGTCCATAGCAGTGGACACTTGCCATCAGGTGGACTTCATGTTCGTTTGCTACTTCCATATCATGAATACTTCAATCAGCTGTGATTGCTTCATAATAGTAATGTTACATGTTTTGTTGTTCGTATACTAATTTAAAATATCCCTGTTCAATAAAAAACGTTTCAATTTATTTCAGTTCGTCTAGTTGAAAACGTTTCTCTCAAGTAAAGGTTATGAAGACTTGGAAATTTCTATTAACTAATTATAGTCTAGAATTTATTCGTAACATGAAAGTGATTTTGCTATTTGACTTGCTTCTTTATTTGACACCTGGTTTTAAGAGAAGTAATCAGACATATTTTATCGGTGGAACGTCGAAATAATATTAATAGAATTTCCATGTGTTTATATTGAAGTTGAATTCTCGCTTAAACAATCGATGCGTGACATACAGTGACAACAAAAATATAAAAAGGACGCTTATGCACTATGAATATTAAATTTTCGTATTCGTCGTTTCGTCGTATTTTACTATATATTTTTTATTAGTTTATTATTTGAAATAATAGATCATTAAAATGTAAGTATCTGCAATGTACATTTTTAGGAACTTTTAAATAGGGAAAGCCAGGCGTAATCCGAAGGCGTCATTGCCTTGCGTTTCATTAATGAAAATATATTACGTTTTGATATATGGAGGCCATGGCCCATAATGCAGATCTCAAATAAGACAGTAGCCCTATAGGAAAACTATAAATAAGATTCTTTAACTATTTTAACACTAGGTAGAAACGCAGTAAAACGTCACGTTATAAAGTATTAACTTTACAAATATTATGTCTGTCTTTTTAACCAATTTCATTAAATCATTAAACCCAGAAATCAGAACCCAGCATCACAATGACTACTGCAATTAAACAGAGAAAAGGTGTGACATTAGTGCCATAAGTGCTATTGCTATCAAATACAAAGAGATCTTAATAAACTCCTGCTGTTGTCAATAATTATAATAATCAAAATAAAAGAAATATTCTATGGCCTTTCATGCAGAAAATATAGACAGTGAATTTGCAAGGTAGAATGCAACCCTGCAATTCAATTATCGTTCGTGCCCTATCTATAAAAACTTAAAAAGAGTCAGGGTGTGTCGCATCGCTAGGGAACTTAACATGTTTATTTTAAGGATGGTTTGTTTGTTTCATTAAACTGACGCCTGTCTGTATGTATTGTTCAGTTCTTTTTCATTCCTTACCGTTGCTCACACCCCATAAACAAACGCGCCGACAAACAGTGCTTTTAAAAACGTAGGTTTATTGCATGGGTTTTTGTATATCATTTGTTCATTGAGGTAATTGACGTCTACCTGTATGTCGTAAAATGTTTTGTATGAGTATCTATGAGGATTATGTTCTCAGGTCTTTTCGGATCGTAAAAATACACACTGACTGTATAATATTGCCGTGTAATTATTATTATGCGAGCACAACCACATCTCTTTTTATGCAATGGAAGCAATCATGAACTTCATCTAATGTTACAAATAGAATAGAATATGAGTTCTCATCGTTGGAGATGCGATGATATTATAAGGACTAAGTTGGGACGTTATATTGAATATTTGATGTATTTTGAGTTTAGTGTGATAGCCTGATGGTTGAAACTCGGTCTCTCAATGGAGGGTCCGAGGTTCGAACCCCAGGCATGCACAATTTTTTATACATCGTTTTCTAAGAAACAAATCTCAGAGGTGGATGAAGTTTACCAATGCCAGCGTCAGCGCTATTACTTGCTAGCGCGTTGGACTGTGGCCTAATAACTCTCTCCTTCTGGGTGGAGAGTCGTGCGCAGCAGTTGGATAATAATGGTTCACGACATGTTTTATGGTGTACGAATTCTTAAACGATAATTTGAAAATATTAACCAATAAAATAAAAATAAATATACCAATTTGCTAAAACTATCTACTAAGTAATGTAATGTAGCTTTTAAGACTAATAAAATCGTTAATTACGCATATGTGATTGCCATACTTTTAGAAGCCCTAACCGGCATATTAAATTTTTGGCGTCCTTTTAATTTTATGTAATCTAAACTATTGTAACCCAAAAATTGGCCAAAGAAAGATTATTATTATTATTATAGATTTATAATTAAAGGAATGTCTTATTGTTTAAATTGCTTTTGGACCGTTCATAACAAATTGATATGTACCCAGTACGGGGGCCCTTATGACTTATTTGTAATGAAAAATTTGAAATGAATAAAGAATTATTGAATTTTTTGAATATGTTCGGTAACAGTTGCAATGACCGTAAGGACAAAGTTAGAATGCGTTGTGTTATTATATTAAAACACACCACATAAAACAATGTTTTATCAACATACATCAAAACCTTGAATTGTATCATTTACAATTATAGTATTTTTTATGATTTACTTCCAACTATTTTATTAACACTGTTTTTTGGATAGCTATGTAGAGTACATTGAGTTAATTATGGATAGGATAGCGATTTGAAACGGCACTACAATTCAAATCATCCCCAATTATATATTATACTAGGTGTGCTACGCGGTAACAGCCGCTGCTAAATAAGAAAAATAAACAAACAAACATAGCGTGATGTTAAATAGCCTATAGCCTTTCTCGATAAATTTACTCCTCAACACAAAACGTATTTTTAAATTCGAACCAGTAGTTCTTGAGATTAGCCCGTTCAACTAAACAAACTCTACTGCTCTATAATATTAGTATAGATATGTTTCATATTTTGTTTACGAGCTTGTCATATGACGAAACGTAAAAAAATAACAAGACAAAATTCAGATATTCCTGGTAAACCAATTATGAATAATATAGAACACAAGCCCAAAATACTGTAGTATTGGGAACGTCCCAATACTATAGTATTTTGGCTCTATTATAATTAGATGATCTGGCGTTTTAAAATGAAGTGCAGTGTAGCGTCGATATCGATCACACAGTATTGCTTTAATGAGGGTTACGAAACAGTTTTGGGGTTGTGATTCATTAAGCGATATATCGTTGGCTCATACGGCCGGAAACTTTGAGCATAGAGTAGGCACGTGTAGAGACGTACGTACGTTAATATAAAATTGAAGTTAGTATAAAATTGAAGTGGACTGAAGACCCGCATGGTGGAGCGGTCACCATATCGGTCTGAAGTGCAGTGAGTTCCAGGTTCGATTCCCAGTCAGACAGACATCTGAACGATGAATTAGATTTTATGTTCTGGGTCTGGATGTTTGTGTATTCAACTTTGTGTGTCCAAGGTACCCGCAACATAGGCGAAAATCCTAGTGCGAGGCTTTGAGTGTAAAAAGCGTGAGAAAGCGTGTATTAAATTGAAGTAAAAAGTAAGCATTTAATCCACAATCACAATCATTGTTTATGTTTTCGCTCATCATTTTAAAGTACATTGCAAGGCATAACCGAAAACTAATCCAAAAACATGAGTGTACATTGTTATGTATGGGCAAAAACGTACAATGATTGTTTTGGGGTAACAAGATAAAGTCGTACTAAGGGGTATAGTAAGTGGTCACGGATGCCTTTAATTAACTCTATATAAAACAGAGGTTTTAATCCAAAAAACTTTGATTTGTTGCCATTTCTGTGGATTAAGATGTTCGCTTTGTATAAAAGCTGGGACCACTCTTCCAACGAAACGCATGAAATGCTTCATGCTAGATTAAGTGTGACGGTGATACCTCCCCGGTCGAATCATACTGGTTCTACCTTCCAATAACGGTTTTAATTTTCGTGGTAAAGATCAAAAGTATAATTTTAAAGCAGTTACATTTTACGAAGTTACTTACGTCGAAATAGTGGGTATGTTTGTGTGACTGATATCGAGTAGTTTTTTTTATAAGATAGAAGTACCAAATGAGTATGCTGGCTTATACTTAATGGTATTTGGTCACTGTCATGCGTTAGCCAATTAAAGATGCGTTGCTACTCTCGAGGATAATGATGTTTGCCTCAGATCAAAGTGAGCTGCAACTACACCCTTCCTCTGATACACAAAAACTGCTTTACGCTAGAAATAGGTGGCGTTGGTGCCTTCCCGATCGAAGAACATCATTTCTACCACCTGGTTGTACTATTACATTAAACTCATAAGCTAAATTGCCAATTTTTATATGAATTTTATATTTTTTTTCATATAATTTTATTTAGTGGTTTCTTAGTGAAAAAGTAGCAAACTTTATGCATCCTAAAAATTTTAGCCGTCATAATCCTTACTAATTGTAAATATTAGTTCAAACAAAGACAAAAAACATTTCTTTTCTGCCTACCTACCCGTCTGTACCTTATTCCCTATTACCGAACCAATACATCGCGCACGCGAGCCCCACACGTGCCTTATCCACGACAAATGCAAATGAATAAGCTTTCATATCAATTGTAAACAGGTTGATTACATTTTTTGAAAAATTAAGACTTGATCTTATATTTTGTTAATAGTTATTTTACGCTGAATGTACACTGATTACATTATGGAAAGCAGTTACCGTCGTATATGGACATTTGCAACACCAGTGGAGTCAATGCATTGCCGACTTAGAAAAAGAGCACTTTTTGCATCAGTCTTGCTGAACTTCATGGCGTAGCTCTTTGGGAATACCTCGCTATTACCATTTCTATCATATCTATGATTTTAACAGTTTTGTAATGTATCTATTATTTCTGTATGTGTGAACCACAACAAAATTTTACAGGCCTGAGCGGTTTTCAGAAAATGTTCAAGGGTGTGTGCAGTTTACCAATCTGTACAAATTCAGCGTGTTGGACTATGGCTTAAGCTTCGTCAGACCCCTTCTAAGCAGTTTTTTTTAAACTAATGTGAGTAACATGTTTGACCAACTAATAGAGAGTTCTACCTGGGTCGACCCTGCATTCATAGGTATTATTAACTACTATGAACAATTATGTAAAGCAAGATATACATAATGAATTTAGTAGTATATTTAGTGAGTATTATAAGACTTAGTGTTTAATACATGTATCAAACACTACTTATGTACTAATGTACTTGTGTACTTGTTAAAAATGTATTTCGCAAAGACAGCATTTACTGATAAATATAAAAACACAGTTAGCATATGTACCTAATCTTCTGTTTAAGACTACTCTGTGAGTATTTTACGAGTAGTTCTAGTCTATTTGAAGCATCAGTACGTCTTTTCAGTCTCGTGTTCTTTTTTTCGAAGCTGAAATGAATCATCCTGTACACCAATTTAAACGGTAGCGCAAATTCGGGCAGCCCGGTGCCAGGCCGCGCCAGCTCACCCTGTATAATTGCCCGTCCGTCTTCCACGTGTGTATATGATTACTAATCTATACTTCGCTCACTAAAACATTCGTGAACCCTAAATGTTTTGCTACAAATATGGAGTTTTATTTTAGCGTCTATCACGGCTTATTTGATGTTCTTATTAATGTGTCTTCTGCAGTAAAAACACCTGATTTTTTTCCCTCCTTTGAATATTCTGAAACCGTGAAGTGTAAAACGAACTCAAAGTGTTACGGTGCCTGCGTCTCCTTTATCTATCATCTATTTATACCGTCAATTGGCAAGTTATAGTCTATTTTATAGGATAGGTACAAAATATTGTCTAGGCTACATTTTTTGCGAAGGATAAAAATTGCATGTTTATATGCCGTGACATAACGAGATCGATCTAATCTCGCCGAGTGATAAAAAAGCTTATGTTCCGCAATACCAATGGCCGTGCAATTTTGGCACTGTAGAAACAGTATGAATAATTTGTGGAAAACGATTTTACGCTCGATTAATTTGCACGAAAAGCCAGGGTCGACGAGGTTAGGACACACGGACGACTCCGAGTCGCACGGTGTCGCCGGAATCGCTCGAGTCCCGCATATCGCGACCGGCGACCGTGGGACCGACAGCTGCGTAAACGGAACGCAGCTGTGACGAATCGATTAACCAGAATCGATTTTTCTATATAACGGTAGCCGAGCGATTTACATCTCGATAGTTACGTAGCAATTTGTGAGCGGGATCGAAGAAATTTTCTTTTGCGGGTAAACGTTTGTTCATTGAAGCTTCAACTGTCATTTCATAAGCCACGGCGACGCAACGCCACGAATGCGCACACAACAGTCGTTTGTCCAGCGATAGCTGAGCCGTGTCCGGTTCCGCGGATCGTCCGCGAAGGTGTGCGTCCCGCGAGTTTGGCGGGGCAGGGTGGGTCCGGCTAACCTGGCGATGTGACACATTGTCACCGGTCGCACGATTTCACTGTCCAGCGAGACGTGACGAGTTACGCGTGGTTGCCGTTTTTATTTCTGCCAATGACGGGTGTCGAGGCGTGGTGCGGCCACTGCGGATTCACAAATAATAGCACGCGCACCGTGGCTCTTATCTGCACGTAAAAGGGTTCATTTTGTGATACGAGGCAACAGCGATTAGACGTTGTGTAACCAGTAGAGTGGGAGTGATATGTTTTTTTCATCGCCTACACACGCCCACCGGTTTGCAGCGAAATCGTCATCGGTAATAGAGAGCCGATAGCTCCGCACGATTTCTTTCGATTGATTTTATTTCGCCCGGCCGCTTAGCCTCGGCAATTATGCCTATCCATTTCTTCGATACTCGGTTGGGTTAATAATCTAGCGTTGGAAAATAACGAAGTTAATTCGTGCCTTTTGTTTAGCAGCGCTTTTTAACCGCATCAAATTAAAAGTCCATTATGAGATATCAAATATCGAGTGGAGTGGTTCGGTTTAACAGTAACATAATTGTGGTTAAAATTTGTAACGTAATCCGCGGGAGATATCTCGTAGATTTGATTTGCTTTGTGCTCTTGTCCGCCATTCTGATTATGACATGACTAGCACATCTGTCTGTGGAGCACGCGCCGATCTCGCGGGTCGATGACCTCTTATCTGTCACATTGAAAAATAGTTCTGTTGCTTTCTGGTAGCGATCTCTGTTTGTATTAACTGTTCACCGCTAAATAGCTTTTGTTGTAAAATGAACCTGTATTTCTCTTTGTTGTTGTTGATTCGAACAGAGCTTTTAGCTCCAATTAAGGTTTTATTATTTATTAAGTTATCAGTTTGACGGTTGCGGATTTGAAGATTGTAAAAATGTTGTAAAATTTATTAGCTACAATAAAGATGTCGGATGATCTGTCTTTTGGAAATTCTTATTTCACTTAAACAAAAGCGTACACTTTAGAATATGCAATGTGATGAAAATACAGTTGGTAGATGTATTTTTAACTTAATTATTAAAGATTTTAATAAAATAAGACATTAAAGACTACATCTACTTTATAATGGATATTAATGTTAACATTGTAATAAAAATAAATAAAAAAATAAAACGAAAATTACATGAAAGTTTGTAATGATCGAAAACCCAAGTTTACAACTAATTTAAACAAAAATGCCAGCTTGAATTTCATCACTTAATTTTTTGTCCTTTATTTTTTACATCACTTTTAAAGCACACACCATACAAATCATCTTTGGGTGTTAATCTAGCCGGTATGCGAACATAAAGGCGCTATAAACAAGTGTTAGCGTGTATCAGTACAAAGGCTTGATCGGATCGGCTCAATACGGTTCCCAAGCCATTTTTACGTGCAAGTAATGGGCAAGTTATCGACGACACATCTCGATATTCGATAACATTCACACGTAGCACACGCTCTAGTCTGTGGGTCTGAGGTGCTCAAAGTCTGATTGTGTTTGTCATCGTGTCCGGATTAACCAGTTGTTTTTGTGTAATGGAGTAGTCTTACGTGATGTACGTGAATAATGATATGTTAAATTACTTATAACTGGAAAAAACAGAATAATGACAAACTCATTAAATTTACACTTAATTCTTATTATTAAAATAGTAGGTGGGAAAGTAAAGTATTAGTAATTAAAGTATATTTGTTAAATTCTATAAAAATAATGCAACATTAATTCGTTATTCGGTAAGTAGTATGCACATTGAAATGTTCTTAATAAGCAAACAACTTAAATTTTCTAATCATTTGTTCTAAGTTTCATAACATATGGTAAGCCTCAAGTTGAGTATCCCTGGTCTTGTCAATAGAGATGGCTCGGCGGGTGCTTTGTTGCTCCTATCGATACTCGATATCGGTTTTTCGAGGCGGTCCTGTCACTCAAACTTTTGGAGTTTTTGTGCGCTGTCTGATATATCGATTAGTTGTAGTGAGAGGCCTAAAATGTTCATTGTTTAATGTGTCTCAGTGTCGAAAGACGTCTAAAACGCCCATGAGATTAGGCATTCATTTTATTACGGATTTTAGTAGGAAATTTTCACTTCATTTTTAACATAGGACTTATATAACTTATATGACTAACGTGTAATTTGTAAGTGTCCCCTTAGGCATTATACAATATACTATACACTTATACAAAATAAAATATCTGTTTATAATGACTTTATATACTTACAATATATACACTTAAAATTCATAATGAAAAAAATCAAACCAAAATTAAACCAAAACTTATATGACTTATATAACGACAAATTATTTTATATCTAATATAGATTTATGTCTAATGTTTAGTTACTAACAGAACTGATACCTAAAATTAGAACAAGAGATCTAACATGCATCTGATTTATCGCTGCTTTTCATAAATAATCGTTTCAAACATTTCAAAATTCATTAATTTTAAGTTAAAGATGATCTTGGTTAATGCCTGCCACAGCCACAGTGCAGGTAGTTCAAACTTCTTCACGTGTAAGTCTTTTTTGAGTAAAGCTGTATCTTTTAATGCCTGCCACAGCCACAGTGTAGGTTGAGCTTCTTCACATGTAGTCCGATTTTGGATAAACCTGTATCTTTTACTAAAAATGATGTATTTTGAATTTTGTGCAAAATAGCTTTCGAGTGTATGAGTTTCCCCGTGACCATGATCCAGGTAACCGGCTCGAAATATCAGCAAAAAGAAATTTAACATGAATCCTGATGGAACTATAAATTGTGGAAAGATAAGTCTACATACATACATATACTTACTTGAAACCAAAAAAAAGTAAAAAAATATGGGTGCTGTCAATAAATTACAGTATTCATATTGTCTCGACGTACTGTAAAGGGTTGTGCCAATCGGTAAATAGAACTGTTTTTGAAGTTATTATACACCGTTACGAAAAACCAACACCCTGAAGTTAGCTATAATCAAC
>DWLI01004086.1:0-11173 GCA_018249915.1 Cecropterus dorantes dorantes
AAACGAGCATGCATCCCATCTGATGGTAAGTAGCTACTGCCGCTCATGGACATCTGTAATCAACCCTAGGTAAGATCGAGGTCTCACCTAAAGTTAGCCACAGGTAGTATAGAATGACTCGGGAAATATGTCTCCCTTACCATACCCTTTAGACCAGAACACAGCAGCATATAATACTGCTGTTATTAGGCAGAAATAGGAGTGGCGGTGGTGCTTCCGGAGTCAAACGACAAAGATATCTACCACCTTCGAAATCTGTCAATCACAGATGCATTGCTACAATGGCGATGCTGACGATGTCCTCTGGAGAGAAGTCTTCATATGAAAGGAAATCGATAAGCATCCTTTGTCGCCACTCTATTATAATTCCTATCTTATTGCATCAGATAAGTTCCGACATAATATTCTGGCTTCTGTTCGTTTGCTGGTATAATATACTTTGAATAATGTAATAAATAATAAATATATTTTAAAAGTTAAACTAATTCAGCACATAAACAAAGATGACAACTTTCTATAATTTAAAATGTATTATATGATGGATTGTCCATCATAATTAAATTTCATACAATTATAGCTTTTTCGCCAAAATTCGTCAATTCGAAGATTATGAAAAGAAACAACAAGATTATTTATGCTATTTTATTAAAAAACATATAAAATATAATTAATTTAAATTTATAACAACTGATCATATAAATACAAATATGGTAGTTTATGCAGCTAGTGCGACAGCAACAGTAGCTAGCAGAGATGCAATGCTTATTACAGCAACGTTGGCTGCACCCGGGGAAGGTGTAGGCGCAGGAGTTGTAGTTGTCGTTGTAGTTGTAGTCGTTGTGGTTGTAGTCGTTGTTGTTGTGTCAGTTACTTCTTCAATAACGTCTTCAACGTAACCCGTATCGAAGTACCTTTGGAATTCGGAAATCCTGCGAGCGGACCACGCAAGGGTCTCCCTAGTAGAAGCGATGGCTTGGACACCTGAGTTGTACACTGTACCAAGTTTCTCCCGATTCTGGTCCAAGAACGCTTGGAACTGAAAGAATTACATATTTATAGTAAATATTTCATGAAAACAAATCCTAGTGCATTCAGACAATTACTTATATTTTCGAAGACATTTAGTAATATAAAATTTAACTTTCGGGTAATTATTTTAATAATTAATAAAACCACGCGAATTACTAATATTACTAATTTTGTCATTGTATAGTCGTTTGTTGCTATTTGATTATGTTTTAATCCTTAAGGAAAGTTCCAAACTAGTCCTTCCAAGTTCCTTTTTTCAATACGCAGTTACCTAATTATTTACATCTACAACTGATAAACTTACCGTGCTAATTTGTTGTTCATTCAACAGACGCGCTGCTATGTTGTTAACGAGTGTAGCACTAGTGGCGCTGTAAAATAATTACATCCTATGTTAAATATAACTAAAATATCATTAAATAATTTGAATTGGAATTTGAGTATTCAAATTGTATGGTATGTATATATATCCTAAGAACAAAGTGTAAGATTTTTTTTCTAAAGTATAACTTACTTTGCGATAGCACGATCGAGGTTAGAGCTCAACCAAGTTAAAGCTCTCATGGTATTTTCTTCGTTTCTATTAGTGGCAGAAGCAAAAGCCGTGCCCCAATCTTGAGGTCTGACGGTTTCCAAACCATCAGTGATTGCGTCTAAGAAATTATTTAAGCTGTTTTGGTCAAGGGTGCAGCCTGCAGATTCCAGCATAACAATATTTTCGTTTGCCAAATCCTCGTTCAAGTATCGGTTCCAAAATACGTTGAAATCGTCCGCAGAACCGGTACGCAGTCCAGAACAGTAAACCCATGGACGCATATTTGCAGGAACGCTAAAACATAACAAAGTCAGATGAGCATTTGGGTAACACAAGAACAATTAAGAACATGCATCAAAGTATCTTCGCTTGATGGACCAATAACCGATGGGTTAAATAGGGCCTCGATTGGCACGATTAGACAAAAGAAGCACAGGGCGCCCCCCAACCAAACGGATCAATGTCTAAGTGAATCCGCTGGATTCAGGAAATACGACCCGTCAATTGGAACTCAAATGACTGATGGATAGTTGCATCTTCAAATCAACAAACATGAGCAAATCCGTGCAAAATCCTGACTAATAATATTATGATGTAAATCATCAAGAAACAAACTGTACTCTAGTACAGTGTACGTAGTACAGTACTTTGATTTAACTGTGAAAGCTATTTACTGTATTGTGTTTAAAATATTCTGAGGAGAAGACAAGAAATCACTTACAATCCACCAGTTTTCCACATTTGGAAATTATCTCTGGCAGCAGCAACGCATTGTGGATGACCGATGTTACAAAGGAAGGTCATGACGTGCATTCTCAGAAGACCATCCATGAAGGATTCGCCTGCAATTTCGGAGTATCCAAGACGTCTGGTGATAGCTGCACTGAGGCGGATGATGAGATCCTATAAGAATATTTTTTTAAATTAGAATAGCAAACGTGCAGACAATCTAATGATAAATGATAATTTTTATAGGGTTATTTGACAAATAATAAAATATGATAAGGACAAGTATAGTACTTTAAATAAATTCCAATTTAAATTTAACTTGCAATTTTAAAAAAGAAAACAATAAGTAAAGGGATGGAATGTTCACTAACTTACAATTTATTTGCGAAAATGTTTGTTTTTTTTTATATTTTGCTAATAACATATGTTAAATAAGAAGGTTGCTTAATATTGTTACTTACTTGTAACGACTGCGTATTTGCATTGTCGTAAGCCAATCTCCTAATGGCGAAACTGAATCCATTAATTGCTGCAATCCAAGGCGCATACGCATCTTCGAATTCCAAGAAGGACATTATGTTAAACGCTCTCGTGTAAGTCATTACGCCGGCACGAGCCAGAGCGAATAAGTCGTCAACAATCTGCGAAAATGGATTTTGTAAATTACCGGAAAGAATTTGGCAACGCACTACCGAGCTTTTCGGTAATAACACCTTTGATTATAACATCACGCAACAGTTAATAAGGCAATAAATTAATTTAGCTTGAAGCGCACGTAGCCCGCGTCTTCTGTATATCGAAAACGGTCATTTGTTTGGATGGTAAACGAATCGCGGCACGAGTTTTGAGAAATGGCAGCACCATCGCGAAGACACTCAGACAAGAAAAAGCAAAACTACGTATATACTGCTGTAATGCTTAGTTACCTGAGCACGATTAATTTCATGTATGCGAGTTCTGTCAGGGCCTCTCAGAGCTCTCGTTAAAAGGGCCCAGTTGGTGTCATCGTAATTGACTCTGTAGAACGCTGAAAAAAATTTAAACAAATGCTTCACAAAATATATTATATTTTATTTTTTAACCGATTTTCCAAAAGAAAGAGATTCAATAACGTTCGTATCGTATTTTTTTAGAAAATACTGACCAGCTTGTTGTTTGTTGAATATAACCCATTCTAAACCAGTGGTGCCTCTTTCAATCAGCGTAGATTGAGCTGTGATGATCATTGACGGTTTCAGGTTATCAAATTCTGGATCACCGCCTCTTGTCCAGGTGATTGGAATGTCCCACAGACTTGGGACAGTTGATATACCGGTATTACGTTCCCAACGAGCCTAAATAATAAAATAGGGGATATTAACTCCATGATTAAATTTTCATTTAAATTGCGAGAGAAAAAAAAATGAAGGTGGAGAGAAAATTTAAATTAATCACTTTACCTGAGTGACGATCATGCGTCCAGTAGCTTGGTTAATAGTGACAGTAAGCAGAGGATGACCAGCCTTTTCCGACCATGTCCTGAAGTATCTATCGATGGTAATTCCACCGTATCCAGATAAAGCACCATCTTCTGAAGCCGCTCTGTCCCAAGCACTGAATAGGTGGTGAGGTTCAGCGACATCGAATCTCCTAGTAAAGTATAAACAGTTAATATTAATATCAGAGGCAGTCCAATACAACTAACATGAAATAATAACTAACATGAAATAACATATGTCTAGGCATTTTAATGACAAGTTTATCTATCACTTTAAACATATAATTCTCCATGAACGGCTCTGGTGATTATTGTGACAGGTAAAATAGATTTAATATAATTTAACTGATGTGAAATAAAACATGCCTTTCAGAAAGATAGTAGCGAAGTCCCTTGCGGTACGTCTCGAAACCAAGCAAATGATGAGTCATCCTAATGACGGCGGCTCCACGAGCGTAAGTGATGGAAGAAAAGTGGTTGCTAACTGTTGTAGGATTGTTAACAGTAAGATCTGTGAGCGGGTGCGCATCGTCAACGGAGTCCGAGATCATAACCGTTTGCAGCTGTTCTACTATGAAACGAATGTCGTAACCCATTTCAGGAGCGACCTGTGTAATAAGAAAGAAGACGTTACATTACATTACAGATGTAATGGTAATTTTAAGATAAAAAATAGATTTTTTGGGAAATTGAGAATTGGAATGATACATAAAAATATTTATAATAATACTAAACAAGCAACCAATTTTGAAATTCTTACCGCTTGAGTCAAGTAATGCTGGTACAATCTGGCGAAACCTTCGTTTAACCAAAGATTATCCCACCAAGCGCAGGTTACAAGGTTACCGAACCACATATGGGTAACCTCGTGGGAGATTATGTTAGCAATGCGCTGTTTGTAGTGGTGATTGGTGTTCAGTGGGTCGTAAAGGACGAGTGCCTCCCTGTCAAAAATAACAATTTATACAATATTTAATATAAAATCTAGAACATATTATTTTACATATGCGTACAATCTAGATAAAAATAAAGTAATAATAACTTAGAATAGCTTAAAAAAGCTTCATTTATGCAATAAAATATTAAATGACTTGCCTGTAAGTCAAAAGACCCCAGTTTTCCATAGCTCCAGCGGAAAAGTCCGGAATAGCGGCTTGCTTCATGTCTAACTTGTCGGCCATTTCGTAGTACGGAATTTGGGTGAAGTCTTCCATTTCTTTCAAGAGTTTCTCTCCGATTTCCAGAGCATAGTCGCCAGTAATGCCAACGTTGTCTCGTGCAAAGATGTGGAATGGTCGGTCGACATCATTATTAGTAGCGACCATTTCGTAATGAGATACGATAAAAGCCAGGAGATAGGTGGAAGTTGTAGGTGTTGTATGGAAAGTTTCAGAGATTCTTCCGTTAGCCAGCCTAAAAGGAAATCCTACGCTTTTAATATTATACATATGAAATTTTGTACGTGTGTATTCAATAAAACTTGGAAGTAATCCACGGATAGCTTATGACCTGGATTATTATTTCCCTCTAGCTCCAATTCTAAAATTCAAGCAGACACAATCGCTTTTTCGCTATTTTCAGATAAATTAGGCTTGAACCAAAAGTAAAGTATGAATCACTTATGGAGCTGTAAGGATTGCTATATTTTATTTATGTAAAAAATTTAATACAGCAATATTTGTTGCTTATCTTGACGTTGTCGGTTCATTTATTACTGACAATGTCGCATAGGGATTAGTTGGAATTTACTTAGATTAACTGTCACTTGAAAAGCAACTTACTGATTGTAAATTATTTTTGTAAGCTACTGATAATTCAACTTCTTAATTGCACCTATTTAAGTGCGTCTTCGATCAATTGATTGATTCGACTAGAGCAAATGACGATTTATAGATAGAAATATTATAATGAGTATATTTTGGTGGTGAACTGTTTGTTGTTGGACTCCGGAAGCACCATCACCACTTCTATTTTTACTTAATAACGGCAGTGTGCTGCTGTATTCTGATCTGAAGGTAAGGAAAATATATTTATCCGAGGCGCCACTTAGTCTTCAGAGGTCTGCATGCATCTGTGGCTAAGCCCAGGTAACACCGATCTTATTTTGGGTGGTTTACAGACAGTGAGGATAGCATGCTCATTTCCTAGTCATATTATAGAAAAATGGTTAGGGCGTAATCAATTAAATAGATAACCTACGTCGTAGTAGAGTTGATCGGCATATTAGATATAGTGGGACTGAAGGTTGCTTCTCTGTTGATAGTGATATCAAATTTAGCCTTAAACGAAGGCTCGTCGTAACAAGGGAATGCTTGACGGGCGTGTCCAGGCTGGAATTGTGTTGTTGCCATCCATCTGTGGAAAGAAATTTGAACTTATAATATCAGTAACTAAAGTGGAGTGATTAATTAGGTAGGTAGTTTTAATTACGTCATTTGCAAATTAGTAATAAGTTATCCCATGTTATACAGAATTCGTTATTAGTCTGAACTATGTGAATAATGATATAAGTTAATATAAGACATAAAATAGGACGTTCAAATCACATACCTTTTTTGTGTACTGTCAATGTACCAACTTCTGTAAAATCCTCGCATATTCGTTTGCAAATTGCCTCTAAACGTCATCTTCGCCACGTATGTTTCATTTAGCTGCAACTCCTGGGTAGTTCTTAGCCTCAAGAAACTATAAGGCATTTCACAGACCGGGTTCTGATTGGCAACAGAAATCTCAACATCGTTGTGAAGAATACTCAAACTTTCAATAGTGATGTCGTTACAATGCATCACAATTTCACTGATATTCGGCACCGTAGGGCTTAGGTAGATGGTAACTTCTCCGTCAAAACTAAAAGCGCTGATGTTGGCTGGTGGATTATCGAAGTATGGCGTAAGTGAGACTAAGTAATGGCTTGGTCTAGTCGTGGTTGGAAGTCGGTACGCCGGGTCTCTTAACATTCTCGAAAACTCTTCCCATTCTTGGTCATCTACCGGCACAGGACTGAGAGAAAGCAGGCCCTGGATAAGGGCAACTGCTAAAACGAGCTGCAACCAGCGACTGATCTACAACATAATTAATGAGTTCATTATATATACATAAATATTTTGAGACTGGAATTTAACGTAACTCCATTAACTAATTTACAAGTTTTTGTTACTCTTTGTACAAAAGTGGATCAAAGAAAGTTTTTTCTCTTGTATGTTTAATATTCCACAACGCCTCAAATTGTCGTACTACGATGCCATCTGATGTTCAGAAAAAAATAAAATATGAAGTGAAACTTCTATGTAATTCAATTTGAATAAATAAACAGCAGTAAATATAAATATGCGTAATGCTAAAGCAATGATTGCCGTTCGAAACTTACAAAAACGGAAATTCTGCTAAATCATGTGTTAAAGAATATAAAGACCAATTACAAACTAGTAAGTCAATAATATTATTGATTGTTTAATTAAGAATAAGAAATCCATTGCGTATTGTACAACATATGTATCATATTAAAATACAATGAATAGATAGCGCGCCTAGCTAATATCTATAATTTTCAGGTATTTTAAACAGAGTAATTAAAACCAATTAAATTAAATTAACAGTTGTTTAAAAAGCTGGTTCTATGCGATTGTATAGTCTGATATCAGTTTCCCACTTACTAAGGAAGTCTAAAGACTTCCCTAGTAAGGTAATTATTATTAAGAAAAAAATGTTAACCTTTTTAAACAAAGGTTAACATTTTTTACTTTTTTATAGGTGTAGTTGATTTAGATTTCTTTGAAATTTTATTATGACGATATTAAATTAAATAAATGTTTAATTCACGCCAATTGTACCTTCTATTGGATACATAAAACCCATAGTATTACAATATGTTCAGGTTCCATCAGATATCAATTCCATCTGTCATCACGACTATTTGGAAATAAAATTGTATTTCAATATAAAATTCTAAATGGTACTTACCATTTTCGCGCTGGTTCGCATCAATAACTAAATAATACCGCCTTTGTTTCCATCTTATCAAATAAAAAAATATATCTAAATATTCCACTATAGTTTTATCTTATCCAATTTATAATTTGGATAAGATGTATACATCTACCGCTAATAATTAGATATTGTTTAAGGTCAATTTGTTAAGATAAATAAACGTTATCAATCTTTATCTTAATCTTAAATTTACATTGCCGCTGTAAATAACATACTTTAGAGATATGGAAGAAACATTTTGTTGACTACCTATTAGCCATCTATTAAGTTATTCGAAGGCTTTTTGACCTTGGAATAAAAATCCCGTCTTTGATTACCTCATACAATTTTCTCAATAATATCCTTTTTCCCTAAGTCGTAAGTACATACCGTAACATCATTTCTTAGGTTGACTGGTATTCCTTCTTTTGAAACCAACAGAAGCCAATCTTCTGGGGCATGATCTTCTTCACTTTTTTCTCAACTCGTCGCTCTAAAACCATTGATATTTGTATTTTCAGCACTCTTGTAAATAAATATCAAAAGCTGTAAGAAATCAACAACTGACGACAATTGAATTAAAGCTTTGCTATATCCAGAACATAATCCATCATCATAGTATTCGTCATCTGTGTCTACAGGAAGATTCTGTTTTGTCCCATATTCCCATTATTATGCCACTGCTGCCACGGGTCTTCTCTCCGATTGAGAGAGTTTCAGGCCGTAGTCCACCGCGCTGGCCAAGTGCGAATTGGTAGACATATTGAAAAAGAGTTTGTCCCATATTGAAAAAAGTTAAATCAAAGAGTCGTGCTTTTATAGATCTTTGTTATTCAATTTCTTATTTTAAATTATTTTTAAAGTAGATACAAATTATTAAAAATAATTATTATTGAATTACTATAGTAATATTTGAAACAAAAGAAACATATTTAAAGTCCTTTCATTAGCCTGTGATTTTAATAGGTATTCAATCTGAAGGTTACTGAACCGAATAAAAAGAAGGACTGTATAAGAGCAGTTTTTTTGGATAATTTTCCTGACACATACACATATCGCATAATATACCGACACACGAAAGTCTAGTACAATGTTAGTATTTTTAAATGCATGTGATGTGACAAAAAATGTATCCCTAAAAGTGCATTATATACGTAATTAAAGCCATTTAAGTCGAGAAAATGACTTGACAATAACGAGGTGAGAGTAGAGCACTATCGAACATTTTGCTTTTGGGATGCAGAATGTCCACGTATGTACTTCAACCATCAACCTACTTGTATAAATTACTATCTTTCTAATCCTGATTAATCATTAAATAACAAAATTTATTTCAGAGAATAATTACGATTTTACATAACATGAATATTAATTTATCTGCGTTAGATTAATTATATGATTAGTATGATAATTTCGTAGTTATGATAATTTCGTAATTACCGTTTCGTTATTATACGTATACATACTATAAATGTTATAAACAATTGAAATAAGACAATTACTTTGGTTTTATTTCTAACATAATTATACTCACTATATGTATACATTACTTAAATACAAACCACTGTCTTTTGAAAGGGTACCAAGGAGCCTGGCCACATTTCCCCTTTGGATAGCAAGGCTAATCCTTTGGCCAAAATATGAACCAGCCCTTGGATCCTCAGAAATGTCAACCAGACGCGAAGACAGTTCTTTAGAATAAATTAAAAAGTAAATAGTACATGAAATCAATATATTTCTTTCGGTGCTATTTTAAACACACAGATAAGCAGTCAAACAAAACTTCTAAAATTATAGATTTTTTTATGATCGCAGTATTCCAAAATATTCTTTTTCTATCTGTATATATAAAACTCTTCCGTTACTGAGTGACTAACTGATAAACAAAGCACAGCCGAATCTACTGAGCGTTGAAAGTTGAAATTTAGTATGAAGATTATCCCTAAAGAATCTTGCAGGAATTGTAAAAGGGCACTAAGAGAGGATATTTGAAAATTCCTCTCCGGAGGAGGTGAAACAGGTGGAAAACTTTTATATGAAAGTTCTACGCCTTTTAAGTTAGTGACTTGAAAATTTGAATTTTAATAGGGTTATACATCACGCTATGTTTATTTGTTTGCTTTTTTTCATATGTAAAACCGCGAGGCACCTCTAGTTATATTCTGTCCAGACCTGGGTTAATCTCACTTTTACTATAATATATGTATGTTTGCTAATATGTAATTAACCTGTAATTAAAGCCAAATTACAAATTTGTCTTTTCCACGCAAAGCATTAAAATGTCTTGTCGGCAAATGTTTTACCATCGAATGTTTTCACTTCTCAGTTTTATCTTGTATTGACTACAGATGTCAATTCAATTATAACAGCATTGATTTAGATGTAATAACATCTACTTTTGAATATTTTTTTTTTTTTTTAACTTATACTGCTTGGTAGGTATTTCATATTGTAAATGTCTCGTATAATATTATAATAATAATATTAATGATATTGTATGTTAATAACGATAATATACTTGTACTATTGTAATATTTTATTATAATGTATTTTATATTATTATAATGTATACTTTAAGATATATCGATTTAATCACCTTAAACACGACTTAATAAAATACACGCTTTCTGCACTCATAGCCCCGCACTAGGATTTTCTCCTGTGTCGCGGGTGCCATGGACACACGAAGACGAATACACAAACCCAGACCCAGAACAAAAATCTAAATTCATTGTTCTGATATTTGTCTAGCCAGAAATCCAAACCGGAACCCAAAGCGCGGCAGACCGGTATGGTAACCGCTCCGCCACGAGACTTATCAGGCAAGGTGGTAGAAACAATACGTCACTTCTATTTTAAAGATGCAGAAATATGTTTCGTTGGAACGATGTGGATGCCATCTGACCTAAATTCGAAGCGACCATCTTTGTCTCCAGAAGTGCGCATCGGTGATTAACTATAGCTAGAAACCTTGCTCTATGTGGGGTTCGTTAATGCCAATCGATGGCAATGACCACTAACCATCAGATAGACTGCATGCTCCATTGTTACTTTAATTTTATAAGAGACTAAGTGCGATACGCGGTTTCACCCGCTACCAAATATAAAAAAAAAAACAAACAAACGTAGCGTGATGTTATATAGCCTATAAACCTTCCTCAATAAATGGACCTTTCAATACAAAAATAATTTTTAAATTCGAACCAGTAGTTCCTGAGATTAGCCCGTTCAATCAAACAAACTCTACCGTTTTATAATATACTAGCAGACCTGTGCCCACTTCGTTGGGCAAAAAAAAAACGGTACGCTTACATAATATGTAAGCGTACCATTTTTTTTATATATTATATCGGATATATTATATCGGAGGTGCTCAAGTCCCTTAACAGCCTGACAAGAATGCCAACTTTAATATAAATTCATGAGGTGATAGGCCA
>DWLI01004087.1:0-11173 GCA_018249915.1 Cecropterus dorantes dorantes
TGCAAATGCAAACTGTATCAAATAGCAGCTTGTAAAAATGCAAAACCGTCATGAAAATCACAACATTCTCTCTTATAATTCACTCTACCCCATCCTGTGAACAAAAACTAAAAACGTTAATTCATGGCTTCAATAAAAAAAAAATCATAAATATAAAGGTAGTAAATGGACTTAACATGTCCTCTTGATGTCCGACGATTTCTTAGAAATATTTATTTGTTTAAGACGCGGATATGTTTATTGAATAATTTTGTATTATCCTTCCTCTTCGTTTTAACTCCATCTTGCAAACTGCGGTACTCGTGTAAGTTACGATATACATCTGTTCAATCCGCGATGATCTTACCAATTTATAGTTTTATGATTAATAAAGATATTGTTTACAAAATATATAAATAACTATATAAATGAATATCGTCTTGTAACCTTCAACAACACAGCAAACACGCGTATTGGGTTGCTTTTTGAATTCCAGAAAAAATGGCATGGCAGTTAGCACAACAAATAAGATCTCTTAGATTTTACACGCTATCAAAACGGATGTTACTGTTTGGTGCCGTTACTTGCCGCTGAATATAACGGAGTTTACATTAAACCATACAACGCTACGAATCGGGACACGTAAAAATAAAAAATATAGTTTTAGTGTCCTTTTTTTGTGGCCAGAGTCCTTTTTGATAGCTTTTAATTATATACACAATGCGTAGGTACCTAATTAGTTCTTTTTTTGGCTATTGTTCCTAGCTTCTCACAATAACAAAGAACAATATTTTGAATTTCAAGCAAAAAATATCAAACGGAGGAAATGCTCTTATTTTCAAAACGAATGAATTTCTTCCATCATACTTGTGAGAGGCACAATGAACAATTAAACCTTTTAAATTTATTACAGACCTCGGTTCACACTCTGGTAGTGTAGACTCTAGATAGATATCGGTACGGTTGCTGTAACAATCCCAGTAAGGCCTCCATTGCGGAGTGCACGACAAGACGCCGGCTAATTGTCTATTGTTCTGTGCACAACAATACCACTGATACGACGCTCTTACCGAGCTGCAACTGAGTTCAGATTACAACGGCCCGGCGGGGAGATAGCGGTAGCGGCCGCGCGCCGTCTTGGTTTCTACTGTAAAGCCTCGGCCAGACGTGTGAAGTTCAGTAGTGCGGCATTTATTCTAGGACTAGACTACCGATGTAATTGACGTCTTGATAATCTTAGTAAATAATTTACACACTCGGTGTTATACAATATTCTGAATTAATTTATATTTCTTCTTCGTTGTAAAAAGCTTTCATCGTGGTCTCAAAGGGTTTTTTCTTCTTTTTTGCATATATAAAATATTGATATTTTGTGTTTTTGTTAAAACTAAATGTATTTTTAATGACAACAATATTCATTTTGATAAGCAGTACACGATGGTTATTACAAAGCTCCAAACTGATAACAGTAGTGTATTTAAACTAACAAAAACATTTCTATCCTCCATCGATATTTAGCAAGAGTCAACAAGATATTATCAAAAATATTTCATTGCATGCAATGTATTTTATCAAAGTAGCATCGAGAAAGTGCCGCCGGCGTTGCCGTGAGTGACAACAACCTGAATCGATGACCACATCGACACACCACTCTTTGTTCAGTGACCAATGTTACTGTTAGTCACACGATCAACGTAACTTGCTCAATCGGTTCTCCAAGTTGATCTAAAAATGTTGGTCAATGAAACATTGACGCCTTTTATCATTCCGCTCTTGCAGGCTTCAAGCGATTTTTCTAAAATTACCGCTGCCAACAGTTTAATGGATACATATGAGATGAATGCTAATTGTGAACGTAATTACCATCGCAATTCCTGTTTATAAAGCATTTACCATATTATGGTAATTACAACGATCGTACAATTGAGGATGGACAAGAAGCGAGCTAAGGAAGCTAGGCCAGAGTTCAAGCCATTGCTAATGTAGGTTTTATTATTAGAAACTGTAACGTAATATGCCTCACCTGACTTACAAACGCTTCAATGCGCCTCAAAGGCTACGTTGACGCGTGCAAACCACCGAACGACCCTAATTGGGTGAGAAAAAGTGAATAGCAATATTCAGACGACATTGAAATGGGTATGCCTCGAACTGTACAGATCAAACCGCATATGCAATGCTACACTCCCGCTAAGTTTATCAATAAATATAGTGAATTTAGATTGGACATGACATAATGAAACAATACATGAAGAAGGAAGTGAAGTACTTAATATTATGTTAAGTTACGTGATGCAAGCGGTCGCCGTTGCCACCGGCGGCCAGTGGCAAGGAGCTGTGAACTCCGCGACCGCGCCGTATCGCATGCCTTGGCCTGCCATTCGAGACGTGCCACACTTAATAAGGCTTTGTTTATTTGTAATTCATTACGTGAAATGTGTTCAAGCAAGCTTTATATTAGGTGTTCCTACTTAATGCTGGAATTCTCAGTTCACTCGAGTCTCGATTATTGTTTAAGATTAAAACATAATTTCTACTATTACATAAATAAGAATGTATTTTAGAATGAGATAATTGGTGACTAATCAATTACAATGTACGAGTATGTGCATATTGTGAGCAATTTGTCAATTCGACACGTGCCTTTATTATAACAGTTTTTTGACGATTTATGCGTTATGTGCAAGTATTTGTTTCCTATCGAGTCATTAAAGCATAACCTGTTCAATTATAACTTAACTATGAAATTAGAGATATGAATTAAAGCCCATATGGTGCAACGAGCTATGGATTATGCTCTACGTCGTAGGAGGCATTGTCGAAGTTGAAAGTACAACTGTTATAATTCAGTGTCTATATTAACTGAAATGTTTATAATAATCATTTATTGTACGAGTTTCCAACATGGACCAAAATTGCGAAAGCGCGTTGTCTTCGGGCCGATACTAGGGCGAGCTAATTTTCGTTGTGCCGTGAATCAATATATAAATATTGATATAATAATATATCATACGCTAGGTTTCGCCCACGAATTGGCGCGCGTAGAGTTAAGGTAGAGTTTAGGTAAGACCGAAATAAGACGTTGGTCCATTGAAATAGAGTGCATTAAATAAACGCTGAAATAAATGAAGTACTAGATGCCAAATGCCCAACTCGGTGAGCGGTCAAACGGTGTTGCAGTTTAACGGTCGTATAAGAGGACTGCTACAAATTATTGATTTCAATTTATCACATCCAAATAATACCGAGTACCATTAATATTTGTGAGCTATGCTTGGTATTTCCCTACGCGACCGAATTCGCAATGACGAAATCCGTGGGAGAACGAAGGTTACCGACATAGATCTCAGAATCAGTAAGCTGAAATGGCAATGGGCAGGCCACATCGTTCGTAGGGAAGATAACCGTTGGGATAGAAGAGTCTTCGAATGGAGACCACGTCTTGGCAACAGAGTGTAGGTCGCCCCCCGATCAGGTGGACTAATGACTTGAAGAAGACGACGGGTAACCGCTGGATTCAGAAAGCTCAGGACCGGTCGGAGTGGCTCCGATTAGGGGAGGCCTATGTCCAGCAATGGACTTCCAAAAACTGATAGATAGATTGATATTTGTAAAGTATTAATATTTGGTTAAGATGAATGAACGCTAGTGCACGTATTTCTGTAATGTGGAATATTCGTGTCATGTATACATATTATGTAGAACGTTATGAATATAACTTTTACTTTATGCACTGAATGATCTCTTCACTATATCCGTATATACGGGGAAGTGTTTCAGAGAGTGGCTGCTAAGTAGCCGATCAATGAGGAAGCTGAAGCTAATGAGCTCCATTCAATTATTTACTTTTGCTTCTAAGAAACACCCACCTAATGGGAAGTGGAAGGTCGTTGACCCCATGAGATAATTACAGTACAATGACACAGTGGACAATGGAAATACAAATAATCAGGTGATTTAATATAAAATAATTATTAACAAACAAATGTAAATACAAAAAAATCTAAATATCTGATACTTTTGGGTTCGAAGAGCATTACGGACGAGAAGTCGTTATTTTTACTTTTATCAACTTTTGTCAATGCCATGTCTAAGGTAACATGTACTTTATTTTCCTAAAATATGCACATTACTATGTTCACCGTTTTGTCCTCCACTGAAATTGTGGATACATGTATAAACTGAAGTAAACTGAACTGTAACCAGTTCAGTAGTCTACAAAGGTAAACAGGCTACATTTTTTGCAAACCATTTGTTTTTGTCATATCATATTTGTTATCTTTAAATGTTGAAAATAATAGATATCGGAAATGCACAGTTAGTCATGATATTCGAAGTTCTAGTAAAAATCATTTGATAGCTGAAGACTCTGGCAAGCCCGTGTCGAATTGATTGTAATTCGATTACCACAGCTCGCCCTCGCCCGCCACACGCGCGGAGACACCTCGTGTGTCGAGGTCTAATTGGATCGCTTGCCTCGCTCGGCCTGCACTGGCTTAGCTGACGGTCAAAGAACTCTGCACATGATGTGACATTGGTGGCAACTTTACTGAAATCATGAAAGTACTCTGTTATATTGCACGGTGAAAAATAATTGACCTAACGCAAAATTTTAAACTGTGGATGTAACAAATTATATTCGCATTTTTGGAAGATTCTCAAAGTGTGCGATATCGTATTTTTTTTAATTCACTACATAATAGATTGAGTTTTTAGTAATGATTTTAAATATTTAGGTATCGGAATTTGAAAAAATATTGAACTTGATCTGTTTCGTTCTCACTGTGCTATGTATCACCAGAAATAAGGTTTCAGCAATGTGGAAGTAAATGACTTTCTAAAAATTAAAACTCAAGAGTCAACAGTGTGGAACAGCTCTAAAATTTGCACTTTTAAGACAATAACTTATAAATTTCATGATCTTGTCTATTCTAACTTGTGTATCCTTTGTTGCAGGCTGCCTCGCCCTAGTTATATGCCTAGCATTACCTGGGAGCCGGGCCGCGGGCCCGCTCGGCCCCTCTGAGCGCCCGGAGGCCTACTTCAATGGCAGCTCCTACATCCGCCTCGCTAGACCTATCTCCCTCAGGCAGCTCGTCGGTCTCAGCTTCAGGACTTGTGTGGGTAAGTGACGCGAAGCAAAAGTCCATGTGTAACTTGTAACTTAGCGAAGTAGACAGATTCGGAGTAATTAATCGATGAAATAAATGTTATTGAAACATAGTTACGTTATAATTTGTAAAAAGTGACTAATTTATCGATAACGTGTGCAGCACGTGTATAGAGACAGTACTGGCGAGCAATGCGCGTCTGTCTCGGAAAACCTGATAATTGTTGGGTAGCAAAAAACATTATCGCGTCCGAGGCAGATGTACGCGAGTGCGGATGCATCAATCATTGTGCGTTGTAAAACCTTCCAGTAATAAGGATAAAACTCATTATCAACGCTGACGTCTTGCCACTGGCCACTAGTCCACTTACTGCTTTTTGCCGCCATCGGTCGCTCATTTGACCATCGGTTTTCTGAGCGTCTGTAACCATATTCAGGACATCAGATGCCGGTCTCATTTTAGGTTCAATATACAAACATATTAAATTGATGATGTCTAAATGACTGTGTTGTATGAATATTGATATAGAAAATAGGTTTTGCGAGTCGTTATCTAGACAACAATGAATAATATGCCTGTTATGTTCGTTCGTGACGGCGTCAGTCAAGGCGAATGATTGTCAAGGGCTCTCATTACAGAATCAGGTAGGTATTTGCGAAAACACGCTATAAATATTACATTAGGGAGTGATAAAATGATATGAAACTGCCGCGCGTCATGACCAACACGACGACACTTAATAAAATTTAAAGTTTTTCTTTGTAGAATATTGTATATCAGTTAATAATAATTATTCAAGTCTTGTCATACTAATCTTGATATTCTAGTACTCATATCACGAACGTTATACTTATAAGCTACATGAGGACACCGGTTTATAATCGTTCTACGGCAGATGCATCGGTTGTCCTTTAACATTGAATATGTTACAATATGTAGTTTTACCTAATAAGTAGCTAACTTGTAATACATTTTTTTGTAACACAAACGTATGGTTCTTGGTTACAATATCATATATGACAAAAGTGCACTCTTTAAACTTTTACTACATTGTACCCAGAAGAAACTCACTCGTATGAAAATGTTAAATGCAAAGTTTTCAAGTCATTATAATTGAAAAATATATATTTTTTTTAACGTTCAAATACTAAATAACGTAACATTACGTTGTCATCTGTAAAGTACGTGACGAGTTAAGGAGTAGGTATTATTAGTGTAAGAATATTTATCTAGTAGTGGTAGTTCCTCGGTGGTATATGCAGATGTAGGTGGGTCAGCGAAGCGCTCAGCGGCGTTACGTCACGACACTCACGCGTGTCGACGACCGATCGACAATTATGTATCTATAGACAGCGTTTCCAAACTACGGAACTTACCGTCCATGTAAGAATACCTACCGTTATGAAGACCTTCTTCGGGTACTCGTTGAATACAGAACTTTTTGACTAATAAGGAGTGTTTGGTCTATCAAATCCTAGTGCACATCGGTACATACTGCAAAGCATGTTCAACGCTAAATAGAGAGAAATAAATGTTAAAACTACGCAGTTGAATATTATTATAAACCTCAACGAATCAAGTGAACGATAAACTGAAGTTATAATTGAACTGACGATTTTCTTTTTAACAGATGACCATGGTCGACAAACTACAGTAAAAATATTACGTGAGTCGCAGGCTGTCCCCCGTTAGGCTATGTTGTATGTTTATGTTCATCTGTGTAATCGCACAAACCATCTAGTTTACCTTGACTCTACGCTATATGGACATTTGTTCTCAATCAACATCCACCCTATCAGGCATCTTGTCAATTAGAAATATATAAAATATCTTTGTGATTAGTAGTAGACATTTCATAGCGAAAAAAACCATTTCAGATACTCAAATGCAATTGTAATTCATGTACAAATTTCCTTCGTTAAAGTTAATATAGAGAATCCCTGATACACTGTTGCCTTTAATCATGTCTTGCTATTAAAATTATCAACAATCATACATGAGTCATACCCTCCAACAGTATTGTCCGCGGTTCTTGCAGAATAGTATAATAACTTGTCTGAAATGTGTAACACCGCTACAGTTACTTTCAGTACACGGAACTGAATACCGCATTCACTCGGCCAGCGGCCACCGGTAGCTAACAAAGCCAACAAACGGGCTAATCCGATACATTCTTGCCGAGCATTATTCAATTTGGAGCCGAGCCGTGGATGGTAAATTGTGACGATGAGAACGTCTCATGACAATATGTTAATGCTTGAAACAAATTATAATTCGATTTGTGATGTTTTTATAAAAGTAGTTATAATTTCGTTTTAACAATTTAAACAGTTTAACTAGACAGACCATATTGTGATTTTATGTGAAGTAGTCGACAAGGATGCAAACACATAGATGTTAAGTGGTCGCTGCATAAAATCCAAATATAATAAATGTCCTACTTGAAAATGATCATACATGTATTGTTAGCCCCGAGGAAGAGAAACTATATCACATTTACTTAAATGTATTGTGTTTTTGATCAAAGCAAATAAGCAGTTCTAAGCCATTACTAAACGGGGAACGATAAATACTAAGTCTAGTACTTCCATTTAGCAGTCTCGAGCACTGAAAGCCTACGGAGGCGGTGCGTTTCCTAATTGCGCAGCGTCGGCGATTCACCCGAAGTATTATAATTGTATGTAAATGTGGTCGAAGCCTATTGTGGGCGCACTCGTGACCGTGACACGCGTGGCTGTAATCCGTCTCTACCTCACTACCTCAATCTTCATACATTTTCGTATCCCTGATGCGAAACGTCCTTAACATACAACTCGACTTCAGAAATGTATTAGGTATATGAGATTACTTACAAATGTCCATTGGCGGTAATACTCACACCATCAGGTGGACTGCATGCTCGTTTACTACTTTAGAATGATAAAAACTACCATGTAACACAAACACCTACACTTTGTTTATATTTTTATAGTATGGAAGTAGCAAACGAGCATGCAGCCCACCCGATGGTAAGTAGCTACTTCCGCTCATGGAGATCTGTAATCAACCCTAGGTAAGGACAAAGTCTCACCTAAGGTTAACCACAGATGCGTTGCTACCCCTGATGATTAAAATGGAATGCCTCGGAAAAGTTTATCTCCCTTACCACACCCTTCAGACCAGAACACAGCAGCGCATAACACTGCTGTTATAAGGCAGAAATAGGTGTGGCGGTGGTGCTTCCGGAGTCGAACCACAAAGGGTTCCACCACCTTCAAAAATAGAACATTATATTATATACAGAAATAGAACATTAACATGGAATGGACATCGGCGGAAGCCGTGCATTTTTCTCAAGCGTCTCTCCCTTATCACATTTTCAAACCGGCACATAGCAGCCAACTGCTAATGCTGTTATTACACAAAAACACGTGTGGGGATGGTATACTTATACGTTGAAGTGAAATTTAGGATCATCGAAAACATTTTACTAAGCTCCAATTGCTGCTGAAGGTGTATTAACGAGTCATTTATGGTTTCAATGTAAAAACTTCCAACATAATGACTTTAAATCAACCGTGAGCTAACGACGCGTGGCGTACAAAATCGTTTCCAATTATTATGAATAATATAATGTTTCGAAGAGGTAAACTATACGCATATGTAATAAAAATTATATACTATGTACCTACATACAGGAATGTCTGACAAATAGATTGTATTTTTTGGAGTAGTTGGTATCGGCGTATGTTTCGTTTGATTGCGTCTAGATTGTGAGTCATTGTTTTTAATTATTTTTGTCATAGCAACCCCCCATTTCATGAACATTTCATAGTAAGTCATCACAATGAAGTTAAGGTCATTAGTTACTTTAATTAAAAGTAATTAAGAATTATCTAAACCATAATTTATATGTTAGTTTTATGGTGATATACTAGGCTAACGTAGTGTTCGGTAAAGAGAGTTGGAAAATAAAAATAAAACATATAATTATTTCTTTTGCTAAAATGATCAACGAGTCAAATTGTTATCAACTTACATTGTTGCCTCTGACGCAGCTACAATCTAAACTCCAAAAGTATATTCATGATACAAACTTTAGTAATGGTTCACAAAAGGATAACGAAACTCATGTTTGAAAATAGTAATACCAATACTATAGTAACGTCTAGCTCACTTTACAGGGCTTCATTCTAATTGTGGTTTAGTTCTTATTTAACATTTTAGATATATTGATAGATAATTCCCTATTGTTTTATTTATAAAAATATAAAGGTTTTCTCGCAAAAATCTTTCAAATGTATAGTTCTCGCACTGAGATTAGATAGCTGAGTTAGTTAAATAATTTTAATTATAATTTAGCACAACTCAATTACTATTTAATGGAAGTTTTAGGTTGCATGAAAAAGTCGAAGTAGTTTGCCGATTGCGAAGTAAAAAGTAGTCGGGCTGCCCACTTCAAGCGAATTGCCTCAACATACGTAATAAACCTTCTTTTTATTCCTACTACATATACTGTGTAGAAATAAAGAGGATACTGAATGAGCCACGTATAAAATGGCGAACTTATGATGTAAATACATGAAACTATTTCCAATTCAACAAACTTGCTTTTTTGGCACATCGATGGTAATAGGCATTCCGATACTACAATATATTTTTAAGCCCCTATTTATAGTCTAAGCATAGAATTTTGAAGATTAATACTCTAAAGACTCTTAACAGTTAAGATAACAAGGCTCTTTTATAGGTAGCATAGGCAAAGCTACACAGCAATCTATTAAGTAAGTACCTTTGTAACTGCAAGTCGCGATTCCTTCTTAAAATTTCAGGTTGAAACTCGGTTATCGTATACTTTACTACCATAAATAGAGATTGACGTTACTTATACGTGCAGGTGGTGAGCTGTTCTCCCAGCGGTTCGAGGGTTACACGCTGCACGTGACGGCGCTGTTCGAGCAGGTGGTGGTGTCGTGGGCGCGGCCCGGCCAGCCGCAGCGCGAGGTGGGGCTCGCCAAGGAGACGCTCGACAACCGCTGGCACTGGATCGCGCTGCGCTACCGCCCCAACCCGCCCTCCGTGCTGCTGGAGGTCGATAAGGACACACAGGTACTCTATTAGTATTTACACTCTTATTCCATATATATATATATATATATATGGTGTGTGGTAACGGTCTGTGCCGTGTGGTCGCCATTTTGAATAGTACCTCTCCCTCCCTTTTCGTGAATGTCGTAGAAGACGATAAGAGATAGCTGCTACTGCGTCCAAAAACGCGCAAGCCAGACGCGGTGATTTTATTGGCAAAGAACCTATGTTCATTAGACCTACGTTCAGCAGTGAACCTAAAAAAAAGCTAATAGATGGATAAATAGAATCTGTTCTAACTGCAGACATAACTAGGAGAAATACTAAAATTCGAATTGGTAGCGGATGATAATGTTGAGACAACACATCTTATATTTTTTTCTTCGACAAGGTTTAACGATTAAACGCTATTTAACGATAAGAACCGAGCTCGACATAATATACTATATGATACTGAGGCTAGCTTTTATTGCTATAAAAAAATGTTAAAAAAGAAGGATTATATAATACAAACGATAAAGACAAACCCGTTGAGTTTCATGCCGGATCTTCTAAGTTGAGGTCCTGTTCCGATCAGATGGTAGTGTATAAAAAATGTAGTAACTGACAATTTGTAAGGCACAGGGCACCAAAGGCCTATACAAAATAAACACATTTCATTTTATGTGAAGCACGGTAGTGCCTTTAAAAACCTTCACCGGAATTCATCGATTTCAATCACGATCGCGACCAACGTTCCAAAATTTTGTATAAAATTTAAAAGCGGGGTCAATCAAATCAGAATACAATTAAGTCGCTAGACTTTCAAGACATGACGAATATTTTTACGAGAAGTTTCTCTACTAAAAGTTGAAGAGTACTAAATAAATAACAACAAAACATCCACAATACTATTTACACCTTATTTCTTTCAGTTCAATTAATCTATTATTAGGTACTCTCACTATTGTAGCGTTTTTGTGCCTCGTATTGACTACGAGTTTCGTCTATTATCTGTGTTTACTATCTCTCAGTAA
>DWLI01004088.1:0-11173 GCA_018249915.1 Cecropterus dorantes dorantes
GAGCCTACACGCAAAATGATAATAGATGTTACAGAATAGCACAGTCGACGTATAAAAATATACGTTTAGATTATGAAACCTTTCCTTTAGAAAGTTGTTTTTTCTTTATAAAATGAAGGAGCAAACAAGCATGCAGGTTTACTTATATTGATCACTACCGTCTAGGGACATTTGCAACTAACTCCAGAGTAGAACAGAGGTTCGACCTGTGTTCAATTGTAGTTCCATTGCCACATCAGACTAAGATGGTCACAAATTTTAGTCAGCCGGCATCCACGTTTCCAAAAAACGTTTTAAACTGCTTTAATTTGAAAAAGGTGTGACGGTCTGACCACTCGGGTTCTATGCCTTTTAAGTATCGAAAGCTTTGACAGTACCGCGACTGCCATTTAGGAACTTGACCAGCGGATTAAAAAGCGATTATAGTAATTTTTGTTCGTTATTTATGTTCATTTTGAGCCATCGTATATTTCGATAGCGTAATTACAGGGTTGAACCTCCCCCCGGCGTCGATTGTGTTAATTTTAAACGGATTTGGAGCGCAAAAAATTAGTTTAATATTATCGGCTTGTTTTTTGGAACTTTTTTCTGTGTTATAATTTGTGAATATTTCGTCTGTTTGATTGTTAAGATGTTTTGATTTATCTGCACGTTTTTGAAAGATACATGTATCAAATGACCACGTTTTTATCAAAAGGGAAACCTTCAAAATCCGATGAGACTACTCAAAGCGTCAGAATTCTTCTTGTAATACGTTACACCAAGTAGTTTAGTAATGTCAGTTTTTTTGTTAGTGTTTCATTTTCACAAGTAAAACTACTTTTCACACAAGTAAAATTCTAACATTACTATATAGTAATGTTAGAATTTTACTTAGTGTTTGTCCCGTGATAAGCTATGATTTAAGTCGTAATATCAATTGTCCTATAGAACTACAACCCGATGTAGAGAATTACTCTACCAACAAATAACTACGTGTCAAGCAAAGTACAGCAGTGTGGACATAGCCTAATGCCTTGCCAGAACTAAGTAGCTCTCTGGGCTACCTAGTCCTGGCAAGATCATACTGAAACCAGCAGCCGTTGTGCGCACTTATGCTGCGATGGCAAACTGAGTATGCCCTTTTCCGTACCACAAGCTTTTTTAACTTATACACTTGTTATTTAATTTTGTTTCTTTTTTATTCTTCTTTATTGACGACCTGCGTGGCGGAGCATATCTGACGCGTAGTTAGTTCCGGGTTCGATTCCCGGTCAGACAGAGATCTGAATGATGAATTTAGATTTCTGTTCTGGTCTGAATGTTTGTGTATTGGTCTTTGTGCGTCCATGGCACCCACGACACAGAAGAAAATCCTAGTGCGGGGCTATGAGTGTATAAAACGTGTGTATTCTTTTTTAATTGTATTATTTGTATATAATTTGTATTTTTTCATTTCAGTTTTTCATTGGGTTTAAAGAATTTATTTCTTATAAAGACTTACAGTCACTTGCATGAGAACAATATTTAATTGATAGCTAAATCTATTCGTCGTTTGTTTAATGCCTTGGCAGCAGCTACCCTTATTTAATGCATTTTATCACTTGTTATGCTTAGGTTATTATTAATAACATATTCCTTTAGTTTTATTTTGAATGATTTATCTATCTAATGGTTGAATCTGGACCTCTCAATCGAGGGTTATATTAAACACGCACTACAGATTTTTCTAAATTGATATGCATGTTAGTCATTACTGCTGTACGGTGCTGTACGGTGCTGTTCGCTGTTTAACCTGAAAGTTACCACTGTCACACCTATTTCTAGGGTGAAGCAGTTCTTGCGTTTCGTTGGTAGGTTGTGATTGCTGACTCACTGTCATATGAGGCGACTTCCGTAGTCTTCGGGAGTAGCAATGCGTTTTGAATGACACAACCCCTGTTCTGTATGAAGTTGTTTGTAGATGGGGGGCATTTACCATCAGGTGGACTGTATGCTCGTTTGCTACTTTTGATAAAAACCACGGCTCAAATCGGCAGTATTCAAATGTTACACAGACTGGTGCTTTCATTGTTCATATGTGGTTCAGTATCTAGTAATGTCAGAATTCTTTGTTATTGTTGTTCATCCCATAATATATCCCATATGTACGAGTATATCCCACAGTGATCCACTATCAACCCATTGTTTTAACTTTACATATTCTCTAATAACCGTACCCATAGAAAAACAAAAAAAACAAACTGTAAATAAAAGAAATTCGTGAGACATTCGTGAAACAAACTGAAAAAAAAACAAAAATCGGTATCATTTCATTTCAATATTTCGTTGTAAGGGTTGTCTATTTCTCTATGAGGACGTACGTGATTTATCTAATTTACTGGTTATCAACGTGATGAGTGTACCGTGTGACCGATAAGCTCTCTTCACTGGGGCTAGTGTGACCACGTTGGTAACACAAATTCCAGGACATGTGCAATGTTACAAAGTTACGGAAATAATTAAAAGCTTTGTTTAACTTGCAATATTTAACCTAAACTTAGATATTTACAAACGTAAGTAGATACTTTGTCTATTGCAATATTTAAGCTAAACTAAGATTAGTTTAGCTTAAATATTGCAAGCTAAATTTAATCCTCTCTTAGGTGTTGGATTGAGCTGAAATAGAATACACCTTTAGTTCTGATGACATGCAATTATAAATAATCAATATTGTTATTAATCCAAAATGGCCGCCACAACAAAATGGGTTTGACTCCTACAAAGTTATTTTTGTTTAGTGTGCATTATGAATGGCTCGTTTCTAAAAATATATTTATAATTATTTATTACAATACTCAATACAATTGCTAACTTCTGCGTTGAAATATAAGACAATTTTACTAGGCCATCCGACTTAGGGGTGTATTTTGTTGCCCTCAGTAGCATCAAGCAGTTTTGCTATTAAATGGATGGCTTTATTTTAATAACTTATTTTAATAAGTAGTAAAAGTTTTTTGTACCTGTAATTAAGGAGACACTTACATTTTTTATTTTATCCAAAATTATTGCTAGAGCGTTGAATTTGTTGATCTAACTTATAAATAAATATATTATAGATCTATTGCTGTTTACACTGAGGATTAGGTGAATTGGAACTAACCAAAACTAACGGATATCCGGATTGTTTCCATATTACGTCAAGATAATTACTAATATTCATGGCAAATTGACCTTTTTATTGTCACGTCTAAGGAATATCCGACAAAGTCCATAATAGTGAGTGTCTCTACACCCCTGTGTAGCGCCGGAACTCGCACGCACCTGCTTCCGGCGACGCACTTCCGTCGTATGACCACACGGATAGAGGCTATGATAAATAATTTTGGTCTTATATGACCATATAACCGTATAGCCCACAAACATAGATATTTTTATATAATATAGTGGCAGCCAAGCAACGTCCTGATGGTAAGTGACCACTGCCGCCCATGGACATCTGTAATCAACCCCAGATAAGATTAAGGTCTTATCTGATATTAGCTTCAGTTGCGTTGCTACTCCTGAGGACTAAGTTGGAATGCCTCGGATAAAAAAAAAATTACATACATATAAAAAAAATATACAATGAAAAAAGACAAACCCACTGAGTTTCTTGCCGGATCTTCTCAGTCAAGGTCGGGTTCCGATCCCGTGGTAGAGAAAAAAAATTGTATTTACGAAATGAAAACAGCCAATGTCGAGGGAGCACTACCTTACAATAAATTGCCAACAATTATAAAACATGTAAACTCATTCAACGTATTCAAAACAAAAATGGCTGAATATATTAAGTTTTAATACTAACTATTAAATAAATGTATGCGCTGGGTGGTAACTCTCTTGTATGAGTGGAATGTATTTCGTTTTTTTCAAATAAGTGTAAGTGATGTTAATCTTTTTTGAGAATAAAGATTCTTTTAAACTGACGTACATATATAGACCTTTAAGAACTAAGATAGAAGTTATCTTATTGCCTTATCACACCTATCCAACTAGAACATCAATCATCCATCCATGAGCCTTTTGACATTTGATTGGCGCCACTCAAATCGATCTTGAGCCTTCCGAAATCAGCGGTTTCCCACTGTCTTCTTCAGGTCATCAGTTCACCTGGATGTTGGGCAAATTGCATAAAACACCTAACGCCCCCTGCGTGCGAGCTTCGGTGATATAAGACCTTGCCTGTTTTTCCGCTGCAGATGGATTGGGTTCATACTTTGCTCGTGTACTTAGACTGACACAGTGACAGCAGTGAAAACACAATAAAGTGAAAAACCTCGATCTAATAAGAATCGAACTGGCACCACTGAAGGGACTTCAGCACCATCCAATAGATACACCACAAAAAAAACAAAACATAACAGTGTCTTTTTATTATTGGTAGTAGGGGATAAAACTGCACATAGCACAAACCCTGTTTGGCAGAAAACGAAAAAGTAAATGGTGGTCATTTAAAAAAAACGTAATGAAGTCGTACTAAGGTCAATATAATGGTTACGTGATGATCCTTACCTTATAAATAAAGGCCACTCCAGAACATTTCCAAATAGTTTTCCATTGCTGAATTGAACGTCCGCAAACGTGTAGTAGCAGGTGATCGCAACAGTGACTATCAGGCACAAGTTTGCGAGCACGGAGAAGGGCACCAGGAACTTGAGGTACCTCACTTGGATCAGGAGGATGAGAGGAATCAGAAGCATTCCACTGTACGCTTCGATTGGTAGATGACTCGATGTGAACTGGTCTACTATCTGGAAGTAAGTGGAAATTAATAAATAATAACCTACCAAATGCGAGTTGGAACGCTCGAATGGTTCTGTACATCAGCTTATTTTTTTTTATAATTTATTAGCTAAAAAACGAAAAAAATCACGTTAAATGGAAGCTACCCTTTAATATTAGTTTTATATCAATTTAATTACTTATTTATTTCTAAGATGAATACGAGTATGTTACTAAATTTTCTGTGATTATTTCAAGCGTCTACATGTTGCCGTTATATCGAGCCAACAATTTACGTTTGTTATATGGGAGCCCCCCTTAAATATTTATTGCATACATTGACTCCGGTTGTGTTCCTTTCAAGATCCTGAAATCCTCTTTGTAGCGCCGAGGACGGCTACCGGGGGGGTTTTAGTGCGATAGAAATCCCACATAACCTGGAGTCGCGCCGACGGCCTTATTCGGGTACCTTTCGAAGGTTCCCCACAAGAACAAAAAAAAGAGGGCAGAAATGAATGTGGTAGTGGTGCCTCCGAGTCAAACCACAAGTGTTCTGCCTTTTTTACCACGTTTACTTAAAGCTAATATATTTATTAAAAAAAAGTTATCTTTTCAAAATTGAGCAGGAAAATTATCAAATAAAACATATCCTTTGTAAATATTTCTTTGATCTTTAGTTTGTTTTGTAATATTAGATTAGACTGACTGATATTACATAGATAGGATGTTAGATAGATAAACGATTATTATCTAAGGAAGCCTTCCTTCATTATATTGAAAGGATGAATCTGCGACTAATCCTTGCCTCCATAAATTTTAATCTCAACCTAGTTAGTGTTTATCTAAATCTAAGCTCAGTTTAATGCCTAACATTTAGTTTAGTATTTCAATTATAACAGATAATTTTGTCGAAAGCCGCTGAATATATACGATCAATTTAATCAACATACATTTTGACGAAGGCTGTTTTGAAAAGCAATGAATAAGCAATAACGTTGGACAAAAAATAATCTCATTATGAGAGTAATAAACAGAGGAAATCATTAAAGGTATAATGAAGAATGGAACAGCAAAAACAATTAGAATCTTAAGATTGAAGCATGAAAATAATTAATTGATTCTTGCCACTTGATACGGCAAACAGAAATTCAATAACGCTAGAAAATAAAATCCAACTGGAAAACTGATAACGCTAATCCTATTTAACCGTCTAGTAAGTTTTGACATATTGTTCATAACATATGATTGATATAACTCGAAAAGGTATTATTAAATTACTTTATTGTATAACTTAAAAAAGTATTATTATTTTTTTTGTATTGTACGACAAGTCTCTGAGTAAGGTCTTGAAGATTTTTTTTATTTCCATCCAACAATCAGCCTTTCAAATCCACTGCTGGATATAGGTCTCTCCAAATGGGAGTTTTAGCGATAGTAAGTTCCTGGCATGCATATTGACCGGAATGGGTGTAAATGTTACACAGGAAGTAGTGATAGGCTGGAGATCTATATCCGTATCCGCGGAAATCCGAGGCATTGGACAGATCCGTATCCTTATCCGCTACTATTTGGCCAGATCTCAAACGGTTCTTTTATTCCTATTATTAAAGTAATATTTATTATTAAAGTTACAAAGTTTTATATGTAAATAGGCAATTAGCATTGAAATAGTATTAAATTCCATATTGTTTATTAATATCACATATTTAGCTCATATTGCAAAAATAGAATATCTTAATATTTTATTTGAGTACATATAATAACAGTGTACTTTGTCATGATAGGGTAAAACGTAAACAATGAAACTAAAGGCACAGTCGCTTCAAGAACGCGCACATCAAGTAAGTAAATTTAAAAGAAAGTTGAGATCCGTATCCGTATCTGCGGATCTAGACACCAATGATCCGTATTCGTATCCGCATCCGCTGATCTGTTATTTCAACGATCCGGCACATCTCTAACATGAAGACGACGTTGCTCATTTCTTGGATTTTGATCCATAGTCGCTCCCTACGACATTCTCGGAAAGAGAGGGAGTTGTGCTATTAAATACCGACATTATACTGTTCTATTTACGTAATTAATTGAGATTAAGGCCATAATAATGTCATTAATTTCTTAGTAACTAACTACTGTCGTGTTAGTTACATGAACGAAAATTTATGTAACTTAGTTTTAATAATTGTGTGATCACTGAGATGGCATTGTTAATGTGACTACATATGTATGTACGTATGTACACATGCACGCACTTCTACGGCACAGGGCTACGCGTGTATATAATATTTTTTATAGTATGGATGCCGCAATCGAGCATGCAGCCCACCTGATGGTAAGTGGCTACTGTCGCCCATAGAGACATCGGTAATCAATCCTAGGTAAGATTAAATCTCACATCAGGCTAGCCACAGATACGTTGCTACCCATGAAGACTAAGATGGAATGCCTCGGAAAAGTATGTCTTCCTTACTACACCCTTCAGACCAAAACACAGCAGCGTATAACTCTGTTGTTATTAGGCCGAAATAGGTGTGGCGATGGTGCTTTCGGAGTGGAACCACAAAGAGTTCTACCACCTTCAAGAAATTTATTAATTACCTATTAAGACTGTCTTCAATCAAATTTTAAATTAGAATAAATGCCTAACTCTCCAATAAAGTCACGGGACATTCGGTAGTATTCATAATATTTTGTATATCGTCAGATAATAGAACACATTGTGTTATTAAAGTTTCAAATTGTGCACTATACCAATGGTATACGTACATTCTATATAGATTTATACAACAGATATGTTACGAATTATCTTATTATATATGCCGTTATTGCATTCCCCACTCAATAATGGCCTTTGTAGAGGAATAGAACTTAAAAATACTACGAGTGCGGGGCTGTGAGTGTAGAAAGCTTGTTTGTTTTTGTAACTCAACCGTTAACTCTGTAGACCAGTTAAACAGTTAACCAGTTAACTATATGTGTTGTTTAACCTTGTAGATGAGTAACTTAGTAAGCAGCAGAGTGCCGTGATTCACAAGGCTTTAGTTTAAACTATACTTACGTTCAGTTCGTTTATGACTAGACTGAGCGTCTATAGTACAAAAGAAAAAGTTACGACATGACCTGCAGGCTTTTTAAAAACTATTTTGAGATACCTTCAATAGATAAGGTGAAACCTTTGAGCAAAAGGTAGTTCGGAACGAGCTTGTTTAAAACTTTTTAGTTAAAAAAAACCTGCCAGTTTCAAATCAGAGTATTTTATAGTCTATGTTCAGTTATGTGTTAATAAAAATGTTTTGTTTAATTCAATTCGAAGCTCTATAGCTCGAGCTCGGCTTACATTTACGTCCATTCATTCAGGTCGAAGCTCCATAGTGTGAGCTTCTTTTATTACATTGATATTGAATCCTATTTATTAGAAAAATGTCTCCTTTCCAATCCAAGACAGATTAGATCTATTCCTTTAATCACTCTTAGTTTGACGCCTTTATCATAACAGTTCTTTTACGATAGAGTTTTTGCCGTTTCGCAAAAAAAAAAAAACATGTAGGTATTATTGATCTTTTGTGTTTTGGATTTTAAAAAGATATCATATCATATTCAAGACTTATTAGTCTTGAATATGATATGATATCTTTTTAAAATCATATACATAATAATCAACCACAAGTAGAATTGAAGTCCCATGGGTTCGGCCACCGAATTGTTACTTCAAAGGAGTATTTTGGATGCCTCGTGTCTCATGGTACAACCAATAATGTTAGAAAATACCATTAAACTACTACTCCATAAATAAACCGCACAATATCGTCATCGTCATTTGATACGCCTCAACACAAAACAAAACATCATAAAACAACAAAAATATACCAAATATGTATCCCAAAATTCAAGTGGTAAATTTTAATATCACTAAACTATAGCCCATTCATCGACATTAAATGATAAAATTTATTTGAAGTTAATAATTCAAACACTCAAATTACCGTTTGTTCGAATGATCTGAATCAAATGAATTCAGATAAAAATTAAACGCTCTGAATAATGATTTTAATATTTAACTCGTTGAATTATAAATCTATTGTGACCAAACAATTAGATTTAAAAGCGATTTTCCTGTTAGCATTAAAGTGTTTCGAATTAAACACAAAAGCTACGTGCATTGTGCAACTTAAATGCTATAAAGTTTAAAACTTTTTGGTAAAGTGGTATATTTTGCAAGTAAAATCGCGGCACCTTTAAGTATTCACTTAAATACATTAAACAAATTCAAAGTACGTCGACATTGGAGCTCTCTGGTATTGCAAAGTATGATTTAAATTCTTGTAGAGGGAAAACACATATTATATAACTCTGGAAGCGTGTAATCTGTACACGAATATGTGGAACAAAAAGTAGCGATTTACGAATACTGCGCGTTCAGTGGAGTGTGAGATTTGGCAACGCCCGCATCTAATCTGAATTTGATAACAGATGTATGGACATCTGTTATCAATTCCAGATTAGATTCGAATCTAACTAGAGATCAGTCACAGATGCGTTTCTCTGAGGACTACATTGGAACGCTTCGGGAAAGCAAATCCCTCTCATCACAGACCAGAATACAGCAGCGCTTAACTCTTTAGTTAGAAAAACGCAGTAAACATCAGATAACGATTCTAAGTTAGAAACAAACTAATCTCATAGTATATTATGCAAAGTGAAATGCTTATTAGAATAATAGCTGTGATCACATTGTTTAGTTTAATGGAGAATCGCTGTTGTATTGATAGTTTTGCGTGGGTCTTAACAGATTAATTAATTTTGCTTGTATAAAACGATCCGTTCGTGACCACGTGTGTGAGAACTCCCACCGGTAACATCTAAGATTTTATTAATAGAACACATTATATGAAGCTCTTGTGTACGTACGAAGTTTCTGGAGTCGCTTATATAAAACGAAATACATTCCTAAGCTGTGATAGATAATTTACGGTAAAATCCTAATCGTTTAATAAACATTTTATTTGGTAGCTCTTTGACGTTAGCCAGCGGAGTCCAACGGCATCATCGTCATACTTATTTGTCTTATAGCAGTGGTATGACACTTACGTGTTTACAACAACAACAATGCACCTGCAATCGATATCAGAAGGGACATCAATGTGAATTGGTTAGGGCTTTATTTGATACGTTTTACTAAAATGGTTGGGTTTTTAGTCTAATACTGATTATGTATGGCGATCTGCTTTTGTTACTTTTTTATTTTAAGTATTTGTTATTGACATTGTAACATTGGCCTCAGTAATAGACATCCTGAGAAAATGTATTTGTATCTATCTATTTTAATTCAAGAAATGAAGGTCTGTGATGAATAGAGAGTAGAGGCTAAATACGGAACCTTTATCACTGATTATTCTCTAAATGCAACGAAAGATATAGGTACGTTAAAATCCTTCTGAAATAGTAATAGAATACACTTAAGCAGAATGTTGGTTCACTCTAGCTCTTCCGAGTTGCATACAGGGAAGAATCCAGTTAACTTGATTTAATATAGTTCAACATACATTTTCATACTCTGCACCCGGCATGGGAGGGTTTTATATTAATATAAACTCGACTCCCGAGAATGTTTTTGTCCCGAGATAAAGCTAAAAGGATACTTTATGCCCGTAATAACCGAGAACGTTAACGTAGTTCTTATAGTTATTAAACCGAGGACTTATAAAACATATCGGGGAGGAAATAGTTTTTTTTTTGTATAAAATAATATGGAATTAAAATATTGTTTGTAGGATATTATTATTTTCGTTTGATATTATATTATATATATAATAGAAATCCCATAAAAAGTTTAAAATTAATAATTAATATATAATCGATGTTAATTGGAATTGTTTGAGAAGTTACGTACTTATAATCTACTTTGTGGTTTGACTGTATAGTCCTTGATTCAGTAACGTAGGCTCTACTATTGTTATACATATTATTCGCTTGGTGGTAAGGTTCTTCATTGGATCTGCCTAGCTAGCTACCACCCTTAGGTCGGAGTCTACCACTGATAACGATTCGTCGTGTTTCGGTAGTGCATCTGAAAGCCAGTTTATCCCCATTCTCCTTTTGCCATCCCCTAGTGATGCTTCCAATGGCGTATCTCTCGGGACCGGTGGGTCCTTTAAGCACCGTCGCTTGCGGGAGCGTGGTGTATTGGTGTGAGCAAGATAGTCGTGCACGGGGAGGACCGGGGTCCCTCCCGTCCCCCGCACCAGTATTTCACATCACCTCTGCGAATGCTATGTTATTGAACCTGAGTCTTGCCTCGAGGGGCGTTGAGTACCGCAATCCAAAATAGTTCCCTGCCTTTCCGCAAAAAAAAGATTTGGAAACCAGACGATTCTCTGGCCCATACAGCAAAGGGAAAGCGGATCTTGGACATATACTATCGACAGGTTTTCTGTAGATATGTTCTCTAATG
>DWLI01004089.1:0-11169 GCA_018249915.1 Cecropterus dorantes dorantes
GATATGTTACTACTATTTGCATTTTCCGACGATTTTTGCATAGCATGCGGTATCCAATAGAAATTGCAATTTCTAATATTCCTGTTTGATCAACTGCACACAATGAGAACCTCGTATGAGGGTAACATCTCATCTCACTTTACAGGGTTCAAAAATACTGATCTATCTTACCTTACCTACCTTTAATCTTTAGAGAGCTACGTGTCTTCTACAAATGTCTTGAGTACATAACTCAAGTCATTGCGCTTGTGAATCTTTTTTGGATCAAATTTTATTTCCTCTACACCTACGAAAATCTTTGCTAATACGTACGCTACCCCACAAGCGTAGAGTTTAATACATTATGTGCATAAATGAAAGTAGATACGTTTTCGTAGATACCGCGTGTGGTGAGGCGGAAAAGACCTCCGACAAAGGACTGTGACAATGAAGCAACTCTAGGGTTGTTCCCCAAATGTATGCAAATATTTACACGAAATACTCGTGACAAAAACTACGTGGAAAGATTAATTATGATTTATGTGATTACGGGAAGGCGGGTGCAACTAACCATAAAGAAACAAAAGGATTATACAGGATTAGTATCATAATACGCGGATTAGACTAATCTTATGTATACTTTTAATAATACCGCTGTAAGGTGTTAGTACTATTTGTTTATGCCTGACGTAAGTGGGTAATAGTATTTTGACGTCGAAAAATATGCGAATAAAACCGATTAATTCGGTTTTGTAAAGAAATACGCATTTTAAGTCTCAATTTTAATATATATAATATTGATTTTGTATTATTATGTGTATGGAGTATCAAATGGTAAATAATCGATACAGCTTATGTACATATCAAATTATCGTATATAGTAATAAGAGTGTTACCTGTGACTGCTTATTGATGGCATATTACGTGTTAGAAGTTAGTACTCCATAAAACTGTATCTCTAGTACTTATTTTGATCACAAATAACATACTTTGTGACTGTGATTTAAGACGCGTAATAAAGTATAAAATGAGTTAAAGTATTGAAATCTATGGAAAATATCCCGAAGAAAAAATACAAGAAGTACCTACTTAAATATCATGCATGACGATCTTCAATATCAGATAACGATACAAATCTCCTTTAACACTGCAGCACTGATGTACTTAATATCTTATAAGTATGAGCAGTAATAAAATAAACTCAGATTATTTGTAATATAAAGAAACATATCAAACCCGTGTACGTAACATAAAATTGTATTTTAAAATATGAGGGCGAAAATAGTACAAAAGGCACAGCCCTGGCCGCCGCGTCCGACACAGCCGCCCGGCCACGTTTCAGGAACATGAATTATGGCGCGAGCCGATGTGACTTTTCAATTTGAAATCATCAACCTGGAATTAATTTCATTTTTGAACCCCATTATTTCTGTTATCTACACGAGAATCGCGCAATATGCGAGTTTCGCATTATTGCCGCTTCGACAAAAATATTTTGCGGACAACCATTGGCCATTCGAAATTTAATTCTGTGATTTGTTTTAATATTTCGGTATTGTGGGTAGTTGCACGTAATGTTTTAATTAAAATAGTCGTATATTGTTCGTTGTTTAAAACTATTTAATGCTCACATTTAATTCGTGTTAGCAGATCGGTTGACTGTGTATATGGAAAAGAACGATCGTCATTTTCTGTCAGTTAAATAAAAATGAAGGAGAATAAATTTTTTGTGCGTTCGAAAAAAATATCTTCCGGAGTCGTGTTGAATACGTGTGTAATTCACAAATCTGTCATCGTGCGAGGTAACCCACACGGAGCGAGTCGGACGCTACTATTCATAGTCCTCTATTCAGCTCGTAACGGTTACCGTTGACGAAAGCTCAGCAGAAATAGATGTCGCACCAATAAATTTTATTCAAAATAAAACTCGAGAGGTTATTTCGGAAAACATGCGGCGACTTTTTGTTGTGATAATCGGGGGTGTTCAAAAAAATCTTCCGAGACGCAAGCTAGACGCGGGCGTTGACCCGAAATTCTCGCCGTAATTTAGTGATCACTATTTTTTTCACGTATAAATTCGTGCAACGAAGAATGATCTCCACGAACAAAATCCCAGCACTTTGTCTATCTTCACGAATTAATCGTTAGCTATAAACGTCGGTGGTCCGCTTAAATACCTACAACTTTATAATTAGGTTAAATTAGTATGCATTTACTTATAAATAGCTAGCCTGTTCCTACATGACGACAAACAATATATAGTATAACATATAAGAGGTCGCGTATGTATATATTAGTCTTGAAATATTAAAACATTTTATATGCTCATTGATATGTTCTAGTAGTCCCTATTTAATGACATCGTGAGCAGAAAATACATATGTTTATGTACTCGAAATAGATATTTAACGACACAGCTACAAAATCGATATCAAGCTGCGTGGAACGTCCAAAAAGATACGCTCAAATCCCTAAAGAGGAACCTTATAACAAAGCTAATATTAGACAATCATTTCCTGTCAAAAGGGAGGCGCTCCCACCCTGACGGATCGGGCGGGGGTGGCGGATGGAAATACCTCCTCGTCTCTCCAGATTTCGCAGTCGTCGTGTTCGAGTGTGAATCTGAATTCTTATTTTTTGCTGGTAGAGTGATGAATGGATTTTTAATATCCCCTTGCAGCTGTCTGGATCCGAAGGTCTTTTGATGAAAAATACTTTTCTAAATCATCTTTTTGCCTCACCACGTATCTTATGTACTATGTGGCTATAAAACAATTCTTTACGTATAGTCGGTTTAAAATATTAATGTAGTGTCTATGTAAACGAGTTCTTCTGTCGCTTGTGGGGAAAAAGTCGAGAAATAAGTGTCTCTGTCATGTCGAGCGTATAGTACCGACAGGCAACAAGACATCAGCATCCAGAGACGTCTCAATACTGAGGGCTACGGTCGGCAAAAAACGCGCCGGCCGCTCTCACGACTCTATTACGACTCAGCCGCGAATAAATAAAACATGACGAGCCCTTCTCACGTACACATATGTACATCACGTTATGTGTACTTGTACGGATGTACTCGATCTCGATTCGGAGCATCTGATTTGAGACGGATTCTCTCTTGGCGTTGTGGTTTCAAATAAGGCAATTATTTTTAACGCTACGATTCCTAGGGTTGTATATCTTTCATTTTAAAGTAACTGTACAATTAAATAAACTTTTTATTTATTAAAGGAAAAGGAAATACTAAAACAAATTTAGTACTTGCAAATTAATCGCGGAATATCTGTCTGGGACAGCGTCGTGTGTGTTCGTTTGAATTAGTATGACCGCCATGCTGCTAAGCAATAAAATTACGTTCGCGACTTTTGTGCTTGATGAGTATGGTTTGAGATTCAAAACAATGCGATGATCCTATGCCTAAAAATGTATGGCTCGACCGTGTGAATATGTCTAAGACCTATTTGTTAATACGAAATCTATATTATTATGAATTAAAATTTTAACTGCCTCTTATTACCAATACGTAACAGCCAAGACATATAAATAACGATGACTTATTATAATAAAAATATTATAAGTTTCACAAATTAGTTATGAGATCATTCACATATATTTAATATCTAAAATTGTGTATCCGGACTACTGATATTTCATGTGGGTGATATATTTTTTAGATTCAGAAATAAAATTTAGTTTTTTGAGTACTACAAGATGTTACATAATCATTTAGAAATGTGGTTAACTCTACTTGACGTCGAGTTCTTATTCTGATAAGGCATTGATGGTATAATTTTATTGCACATTCATTCCTAATTTGTGTTACACCTTCATCATACACTTATTATTCTATTTGTACCATGGTTCACCGTAGCCATAGCATACATCACCTAATAGCCAGACGATGCTTGCAGACCACAATAAAAACATGTGACGAAGCATCGACGGTACATTAACGCGCCCGCCATACTTGGCACCACGCAAACCCCGCCTGCTGGCACCGACACATCACGAAATATCAATAGAGCTGGCTCCTACGTAACCGATCTATCGATGTATACGATTTTTATAATATTAATACGGATAAGAATGTGATTGCAAGATAAATGGCCATTGGATTAATGGTCGTCAATTAGCAAAAACATTTCGCCAACAACCTTTGTAATGTATCGTAAAATGCATGTAATGTACGAGGAACATATTACTATGATTTTGTTAAATTACAAATTATTCAAGTTTATATATAAACATTGAACAAAAATTTTTCGCACAGTACCTGATTATTCCAAGGCTATTTTGTGGAGTAGCTATCATAAAATTTATTTATAACAATTTTTAACGCAAATGTATTTTTAGTTTTAGTTATATTGGATTTAGACATGTGTGCGAGGCCCTTAATGATACCAGGATCCATCGATATAGAGCACATCACTACCACAGATACCGTTACATTTTAATCGTCGCGAAGCTCTTCTTCTATTATTGTTTTTCGAATTTCGGCAGCAAGACAGATGGTAGGAGCGGCTGGGAATTTGTATTACAATAGCTGCCACAATCCTACCAATGCTCGCTGGCACGGAGCGAGCGCGGCTGCTTCTTTACCTCAGCCACTTGGCACCCGATAACTTTTCCACCATCGAAAGTGGCGGAATAATTTGTGACTTCTCGGTATTAAACTATCATTGCATTCTATGGAGCGCCGCAAGATTGATTGCACTAAAACGAACTGCTTCGAACCCGTTCAAATAAACTTATTTGCCGCTAGTAAAATAAAATAAAGGAAGCATTCGTCGTCCCGCTGCGTCAAATGTGTTACATCTAATCGAGGGCTGATGATTCATTTCACCTGCCTTTTACATTTATATCTAATGGCCGGCACACAGAAAATCGTAAACGGCTAAATCGTCTATGAATTAAATACCGCTACACGTCATAATAAATCTCGAGCGTTTCAAAGGCTTTCTTCTCGAAGATAAATTGGACATGTGTGTTTGACAACAATAGGCAAAATCATTAGCACAATATTCTAACAGTAAGCGAGGAGCGACAAGCGTTCGGTGCATCCATTAAGCGGTCCCATAACGAAGGATCTGTTATGACAGAATCATACAAGTGGTGGCACATTTTGTCAGCCGAGGATGTAGCGTGGCGACGAATATTTATTTATTTATAACATTGAGGGGCTGTAAATTAGCAGTGAATTTACGGTGCGGCGGAGAAGTGATCGCGCGCGGTTTATTTTCGGCGCAGGCGCATGATTTAAACAGTTCCCGGTGCGGCCCGTTAGAAATTGAAACCGAACGAGGATTTGTGGCCGAGGAAGTACAACATTGAGCTTTTATATCATTCAGGCGCCAATTAAAATGACATAAAATACTTACGACAACGGAATGGTTTCAGATTGTTTATACACGAATCGTTTCTGGGGGGTTTCTTTTCGAAGCCATCCTCGTACATGTTCCTCTATTTTTAAATTAGTAAATGCAATACCTTGAAATGTTTTTCATATGTAAAGGTTTCGTCAAAATCGCTTTAACTGCAGAACATCGATATAATTAACGCGAATAGAAGGAAGGTCAGTAATAAAAGCGATTTTTATGTTTTATGAAGCGTAAATATGCACTTGCTTGGAAAATGGCAGTTATTTGTGCAGCACATATTGTGAGTAAAACATTGTTTTATTAATTTGTAACGACATAAATTCAGAATGAATAGGAAACCTTACAATATTATTTTCATAACCGTCCAATAGTCTGTTTCTCCGTTATATGATCGTATGGTACAAACTGTATCTACTTTTATTGCAATACATCATCTAAATTGCATTTATGAAACGGTGTGTTCCCCACAAGTGGTCTGATAGATATTTCATAATCATAATACACGAATCGTGTTTTGCATTTTGCAATATAACAACGGTATCAGTTTTATATCTAAGTCACGAAAACGGCATATCTGCGTCCACTTAATATTATCCGACATACGTGACCTTATTCCTTCCGATCTAGTAGCTTTCGCCCGAGATATTTTTGCCCCGACAACATTATAAAACAATAGTTGCGCCAACACAGGTAGGTACTAAATGATCGCCATTCTTTATTAATAGTATCGTAGGCGTTATGACAACATGTTACGAGCTTTTAAATTCTCTTTCATTATTAATTACTGTTGTGATTGTGTGTTGATTATTATAAATAATGATTATTGTGTTGATAAAGTAGACTTTGTCTGTTGGATTGACTAAAGCACGGGCGTAGTGAGGGCGACTAAGAAAAATTCATTGAGCGTGGCGGTTGAGGTAAAAAAAAGTTAATTTCAATTCCTTAACGTCTGTGGCTAAGAAAAAAGTGATGGACATAATTTATTACTATTTGAAGACAATGCGATGTTGATGAAGAGTTATTCCTGGTTCGTTAACGATGACAAATAGTTAAAAAATACAAATTGGTAAGTAAATGCGAAAATTATGGTCGTCGAACTTGATGAATTGCTCGACAAATGTTAGTAGTGAAGATTAGCGTCATTGTGACGGTTGGTAGTACATGATTATTTTTCACCTGCCTCGTTCATATGCGACGGTGAAATAACAAACATTTTATCTGTAACACCGTTTAGTAAACACATCGGTTTGTCCATTAAAACAATTTACGTAGCATCGCGAACTAAATAAGTATCTAATATTTTAAAGCCGGAATAATGAATAGATTCTATACTTGTCTTCGATTTAAATGTATTACAGGGAAGGCACATAAATTCTTTAATGAGTTCGTTTCAAATGGGTACTGGGTATTGCATTTGTTTAGATTCTAATCGAAACACCTGCAGTCTAGCAAGGTGGTTTAAGGTACTTCTTTGTTTCAGTAATAAACGAAGCTTTCGTTGTTTACAATATAATCTTATTAATATAACACTAGTAGGTCCGTAAAGGTTTGTAAAAATGCATTCGTTTTCGATAAGTCCGTAAAGAAGCTCTTTTTCCTCATCCTTTGCAATACAAACAAACCAACAAGCATGCTGGGCGCGGTGACTATTGGCATAAGCCCCCAAAATGAAAACTTGTGTTTAGTAGTGGATCTAAAGTAACTAATAGATGCATGGATAGAAATTCAGGCAATTTTGGATTAAGTGTGAAAAACTTCTGCTACAAAAGCACTAAGTACGTTATTTGTCAGTTTAAAGATAATAAGCACACTTTAAGATTTATTATGAAATGTATGATATTTTCTACATGAAGTTTTCATAAGAAGCAACATGTGTAACTATGCAAGTTTGGACTGATTATAGTTACACAGATTAATGGAGAACTTCGATTTTGCAAATAGATATGCCACTTCTGAATAATGTAGAGTTCCACAAGGCAATTGAATGATTTTACGAATTCAATATCATTAGCTCATACCAAGCTACAAATTTTCCTTTTAAAAACGTTCTTATACTCTACATTTTCCTCATCAGCGTCATCTTAGTTAATAGGTAAACTTTATTCACCGCTATAGACATTGTTTAATATTGCAAGTTGCTTGTAAAATTGAATATTCTAGTAGAGTCTAGAACGACGCGCGAACGCGGCGACACGCTATCGGTTTTTGCAGCACATAAATCAAAATCTGCTTGTTTTACAAATAAAATTCAATAACAGTGATTCTTTCATAGCTTTTAGCTACATTGTATTGAATACTTTGATGAAGTACTGTATAATAGTATTAAGAAATTGATCGAAAAGTTTGTTTTGCTTAAATCAGAGATCATGTAACGTATTTCAGATATATCTGAAAATATATATCAGGTATTCCCGAAGCGCTATGACATGGGTGAAATCCGATTACCAAAATGTCTACTACATAGCAAGAAACCGAGGAAGGCCTAAACTCAGGTGGCTAGATGGAGTCGTGCAAGACCTTAGAACTCTGGGCGTGACAGGATGGAGAGAGAAAGCCCAGAACAGATCTGACTGGCAAAATGTTCTGGACCAGGCCAAGGCCCACCCACGGCTGTAGCGCCTTAGATGATGATGATAAATATTTGGAATATTGGTAACAAGGTTAAAATGACTATCGAGATAAAGTTCTAGTAATAATGAGTAATGATATCATAATGACCTGGATTACGAATAAATACGATGTATTAAGCACGTGTAAAATACAATATTCGTGATGGTTTTAAGTTCCATTAAATGTTAGTTTTTGTTGACTTAAATTGATGTGGTGGAGCGATCATCATACCTGTCAGATGCACTGTGGGTTCTGGGTTCCATCCCCGGTCAGATTCGCTTTGCCTTTTCCTTTATGGGTGTTCGTGTGAGTAACAAACAGGATACAAAAAAATCCTAGTTTGGGGCTATGAGCGCAGAAAGCTCCATTTATCTACTTCTTAAAGGAAACTCTATTTTAAACTTATGTTTTTTATACATATACACACGTGATTTTAACATTGATTAAATATTTTTATTTACAATCTTCATTGTTACAAAATTACACTTTTTTCTTAAATATTACAAATTATAATATTCCTATTACAATAATATAAAAAGGAAACAAATTTAACTAAACATTTGTCAAAATGTAACGCGAATGTCACGTGACATGATGTCGTTGACGTTTTTGACGTCACGTCCCTTCATCTAGAACACAATGAAATGTATAGACAACGACAATGAAATATGAACGCTGTCGTCAACGTACCAACAAACGTACCAACATGGCTACTTTAAGACCAGGCTCAAAATATGAAATTTTAAATGCATAATTTAAATAATAACCGTATAAAAACCCGCAAGTGCAGATCGGACTCGCGGACTAAGGATTCCGTACCATTATCTATAAAAAACATCTATAAAAAACTATAAAAATCACGTATGTTGTATGTACTCGGAGATATCCTAAATATTTATTTTATTGTGTTTTTAGTATTTGTTATTATAACGGCAACAGAAAGATAGAGCCTTCTAAGATAGAGCCTTCCAGACAGACAGACAGCGGAAGCTTAGTAATAAGACTCCGTTTTTATACCTCGGGTCCCTTTTTCTTTAAATATTTTTTACAATATCACAATAACATTATATAAACTTTGAACTGTAAAAAGCATATAAAATAGGTAATAAGCAACTTGTATATTACCTATTTACGCACGCGACTTTAACTTAATACAACTGTAACTCGTTAACCTTACGAGGCTGTAAACATCGTACTAGCTACAAAATAACTCAGGTAGAGGCACAACCGCCCACGTGCACGTGGGTGAACCGGCGTACGACAGGTTGTTCGTGCCCGTCTTAATAACTAAATACATAAATTGGTTATTGCGTTTAATACTTCGTTTTGTTATTAATTGGTGCAAATTACAAAGGGACTAGGTTACTCCCGCGGCTCTGTCCGCTTCTGTAAGGTTTATCACAGTAATGAGTATCCCATGGGATAATCCAGGTTAAAAACTATCTGAGCGCCAACTTTAAATAAAACCCGGTTTTTGCTAAAAAAAGCACTCATATCCTCACAAATTTTCGCATTTAAAAAATTAGGTAGATTGAACTAACGGCATTATTATATGTACTAGTAATATAAGGTCTAATTTAGGGGAGAAAGGGGGGTCGATTGGAATTTATCCAATCTTCCGTATCTCTGTATAATATAATTTTATGTCTGAAAGAAACCGCGTGAATTTTGCGAGAAAAATGGTTTAAATGAAATCAAACATGTTCCTGTCTTATTTTTTATATTACATGAGATCCAAGAAAATAAATAAATTAATTAATTATGGGTGAAGAGAAATCTCGCTAGAACTAGAAAAGAGAACTCGCAAAATCGCTAAAATTACCTAACGCAATTAATATGACATGTGATTTTTTAATGAAATTCGATTAACCTTTTGTTTTCTGTAGTAGCATACTGTTTAAAGGACGTTAGAGGGGATATTTATGTGAATTAGATTATAGTCCCATATAAAATGGATCAAAGGAATCGCTGGGTGTACAGTAGCCACTTATCATTAGATGGACTGCATACGCGTTTGCTACTTTAATATAAAAAAGAACTTTTAGATCAGAACCAAAACTGGTTTTCTCATAATTTCATATGATGTATATTTTATTATTGTCAACGTGATAATAACCTGTAAATAACACTTGCGTTGCTTTGCTGCCAGAGAACTTCGCAACACGCTGCCGCGTATTTTGATACGTATAAACACTTAGAGATAAAATATTGGAGGTGTATGTCTGTGATTTTGACTTGGTGGTAGTCAGGCTGAGTTTTTGGATGCGTAGCATCTTTGTTAAGGGGGAATGTATCAGTGATCAGCGAAATAAAGGTCTATTTTTCTCTGATTTCTTTTCTCTACCTATTCTAAGGGAAGGGAGTTCTCTACGAAGGGGGCGGGGAGTATAAAGGGGGAGGTATTTATAAATAGACTATGGAATTTATCGACAAATAAACAAATAAGGTTTCCTGTCTCAAAAATTCTTGCCGCCTGCGCTAAAGTGATAAATATATACACTTATTGCATTTTTACAAAATATATTTTGTCTATTAAGTTTACCTTTTTGTTCATCCATGCTACATATACCCACCTATTTTATACACATATCTTTTTCCATGTATAAAGTCTAGAAAGTAACCTAAGACTAATTTTGACATTGCTGTGTATGCCTTTAATTTAAGTACATGAAAGAAAATATTTTATGTTTTTCCTACTTTAATTATTTATGTTAATATACCTTGTTGGTGTATTTTAAAAAAATAATAAATAAAATCCAGTTTTTATATACGTTCCTCTTTATATATGTTTATGCTAACAACCAATAAATTTATTGTAGGTGACAGATGTCAATTATTTATTTGTCTGTCACGGTTTTATAGCCGTTGTAAACTTGTACCAATTATATTTAAAGCAATCTATTAATTAATGTCAAACTGAAACCGGCAATCAAGCACTATTCAATTTTAATTTATACAGATTCTATAAGACACTTGACGCTATCTTTTCTTAATATTGCGTTTACGTATGCATATTCAAATTTAGTTTTTGAATTGAGTAAGGTTTTGATTAATATTACTAAATTGTTTTTATACCGTTTTTGACAAATATGTAGCTGCTGTTGGCCCTACTGGCCTTTACAGCTTCACTGGGTTTTCGCGGCGAGCCTGAAGCTCAAGCCGGGACAAGAAGACTGGGCTGGAAGGGGTGATGGCTTTGGTTCCC
>DWLI01004090.1:0-11169 GCA_018249915.1 Cecropterus dorantes dorantes
TTTGCTTTTTCTACTTTTTTTAACAGATTGAATTACCAAACGAACATGCAGTCTACCCGATGGTAAACGGATGCTTACCACCACACCACACTTAGATAACTGTAAGTTCATATAAAAGCAGGGTTCTACCTGAAGTCCTACCAGGACTAAGATGGCAATCACACCCTTCCACCGAAACGCGGTTCTACCATCTGGTAGAACCAGTTAACCTAAAATCTGTAATCCATCCCAGATAAGGTCAGGAGTCTAGGTGTAGGTCTAGAGGTTTATTTGAGGTCGGTCATATACACGTTTGTACCCCTGAGGAGTAAGTAGGAATGCCTAGGTAAAGTATGCATGTATCACATCGTTCGAAACTAGAACACAGCAGTGCTTAACACAAGAGTTGGTAACGGAAAGTTTGAAAATTATTATTCTTATTATATTCAACATTGACAGAATACGAGTATAATTCGCGTAAATTTGACATAAATGCTGCGACCAGCTGTCTAGTTTTTAAATATAGTTAAGAGTGTGTTAAAACTAAAAGTAGTTACATAATGTTAAAAATGCCCACTTCGTAATGTGTAAGTGCAGGATCCTTGTTGGAAATCCGATGCACTTTGCGGCGAGCAATCGATTGAAGCCCCACAGTAGCAACCCCTGATTGAATGCCTAATAGCCTTACATTTAAACCTTAGTACATGGCACATACATCTAGCGATCTATGAAGTAACAGTAATGCTGTAGATTTTATTTTAATCGTCTACTATATATAACATGAAGGTTTAGGTATATCCATATTTGCTATAAAATATGAATAAATGGATACAACTAGGGATTAAAACAACTAAAGCTAGTTAACATATAATAATTTCATCTATTTTGATTTTTTGATTTTTACGAACCGCGTGGCGGAGCGGTCACATTACCGGCCAAACGCGCACTAGGTTTTGGGCTCGATCCCCGACCAGACAGACATTTGAATGATGAATTTAGATTTCTGTTCTGGGTCTGGGTGTATGTTTATTTCACTTTGTGTGTCCATGGCACCCGCGACACTGGGTAAAATCCTAATGTCGAGCTTTGAGTAAAGTGTGTTACAAAAGTATTGTCATGGGTAAAGTATAACAGCAAAATAAAATATACATATAATTCCATACAAACAAATAAATGTACTTTAAACCGTAACTTTTACGTTCAATTAGTTACAATGAGTACCCTTAAAAATACTTAAAAGATATTATATTCAATCATCTATCAAGTATCATTTTTAAGTCATTAGTCAGCTCCGAAAAAATGACATCGTACAATGTGAGTCAGCTACCTGATAATGGATGCCCTATGCGTCCACAACACATTAACAAATGTCCCATACAAATTGATAACAATTCCCTTTTGTTAGTCCGTCAGCGTCCTGCGAATGAATAATACGTTCTAAGCTGTGATTTCTAGAAGAATTTCGAAAAATAATTAAAAATAAAGTTTTTGTTTTAAATCGATACAAACATGGCGAAAAATGTGTTACGACTTGTGTTTGTTTTTGTCTTCTTTGAAGTAAGTTTTGGTAGGATCGTGAACAAAAGGAAGTGTCCGGAAGTTCGTGCTGTACCACACTTTGATTTGCCAAAAGTAAGTAGTTTTGTTCACTTGTCTTTTTTAACTATTTCTAACTATTAACTTTATTTACCGTTCACGATTGTTTTGAAATAAAATTGTTCTTTTTTTTAAGTTTTATCAAAATATCATGTGCATATACATATATAGGTTTCTATTTGCGTAGAAAAAAGTAACAATTAGAAAATATAAAAATATATTATGTTATAATTTTCCACATAACTGAGCATGCCGGTATGGTTGGAATTATGATAAGAACTCGTTATTTTGATTCGACTGCGTCAGAAGGGGGTAATATTTCTGTGAACGCACATATGTAAGTAAATTTTTTTGCGTGCTCTACAGACCTAACGGCTCGGCGAATTTTAACATAATTCAGAGATGTTGTTAAAAGCTATATAATTTTTAAATGCTTATGTCGCCTGCGAATAGAAAACAAATGATTTGGGCTTCCTTTTTCTAAGCTTTGCCTAAATATTGAGTTATAAAATAAATATTCCACACACAAACCATAGGCATTCGCCTAATTTCAAGCTACTCATACAACATTAATGTACACACATTGTTTCCAAGTTCTCAGAAAGTTTTTTAATATGTACAAACACTTTATGTACATACTTGTATTCGTACTTGTAAGACCTAAGGTTATATTCTAGATTGAAAAATTCATTCTATACTATCATGTAGTATAGATGTCTTAGAAGGCAATTAAGAGAGATTGATGGGTCCTTGAGAGTAGCGCCTTCCTGTCAACACCTACTACTTGCACCAACACACATGTCAGACACTGTGTTTATTAGCAAAACCCCACACTAGGGAAGGCGTAGTAGTGGACCTCCAAAGGTATATACATAGATAGTTGTATTCAATCAAATCTATGCTAGAGAGTTCCAGGACATAGTGCAACCGTATTTTCAAATATGTACCTCCATATTATGACGCCTCCCTCGGGTTTAGAAGGGGGATGGAAAGAATCTCATATAAGCCGATCTTCTCTGTCGATAGGTAGAGTATATTTGAAAGTGATCCCGTAGTAATGAAGAAATAATACCCGTATAATGATGGTTACATTTACGAGAGAATCCTGCCATTATAACATTCGAGTAGATTAATTAATGTATTATTATTTTGCACATTATTAAAACTAGCATGCAAGGATGTTGAATCCCAGTTTTAACATGGCAATACATACGTATTCCCGTCAGTAAGCACTAACATTAGATATTTGGAGAATTGTTTAAAATATTTAATATTTATATTCGTATTTTTTAAACAGGATTCGGAAATTAAAAACATAAAGTTCATTAAATTAATTACTTTAAGAAACAATTCGTTTTAAATGGTTTATTGAATTTAGAATTAGATATTCAGAAGTAGGGTAGTATGGCTACCGCCACAAAGAAGTCTAGAAAACAAGCTAGTTACAATTTTAAACTTATCAAAACAAAAAACCCGCTTTAAACGACTTATATTGATTTAAAGTATTTTTGACGGAATTTGAATATTGTATATAATTTTAATTTATTTACAATTCATATTTAATCTAATGTCATCAATCAATCAATATTTAAATAATTTGTTTTCACTGCACTAACATATTAGGTTAGCCTGTAATGTTAGAAGTAAGTTTTGAATGAATAAACAAATAAACTTTTTGTTCATAATAATATACTTAACGCTGTTTAATGGGTAATAATTAAATACTCAAGTAACTTGATAATTACGTAACTACACAATTACGTATTTAAACTCCTGAAATCCTAATTAAAGCTTTTCGTTACGGAAATTAATAGGTCTACCGGAAAGTTCTGTCCATTTATGGAATAAAACAAAATACATTATATAGCAAATTGTTTAAATAAGGACATTATTAAAAGAGTGTTATTAAAAATTCATTTGGTATCGCGTGTAATTTAAAATTGTATAAATTAATAACATCAACAGCAATATCAATTACCGACTCATATTTTTTACGCTGGATGTAATTATGTGTGGGCGGCGGACGTATGTATGATAACGACTTTGTGTCTAACTGTAATATTTCTTATTAATTAGCGTATGTAATAATCAAGTAATATTTTAGAACACGGCTTACTTATATATGAGGTGTCCATTTTAATCCTCGGGAGCAACGCATCTGTGATCAACTTACTTGTACTACCTGTACCACTGTTCTAAATGACGTAGCTTACAGATGTCCATGGGCGGTAGTAACAACCTACCATCACACGCTTTCTACACTCATAGCCTCGCACTAGGATTTTCTCCTGCGTCGCGGGTGCCATGGACACACAAAAACGAATACACAAACACCCAGACCCAGAACAGAAATCTAAATTTATAATTCCAATGTCTGTCTGGCCGAGAATCCAACCCGGAACCACTGCGCGTCAGACTGGTATGGTGACCGCTTCGCCACGCGCTTGTTCATCAAGTAGACTGCATGCTTGCTACTTCGGTGTAATAAAAAAAAAAAACAAATGTATCATTTATGTTTTCATGTACTAAGCATATTTCCACAGTTCTGCCCGCTTCAGTCTAGTTTACTAGGGTAATGAGTACCTATCCCATGTGTCAATCTAGGTCATAAACTGACAGCATCTGTGACTAACTTCAGGTAAGACCCTGATCTTATCAGATTGATTACAGATACCCGTGGGCGAATGTGGCCACTTACCATCAGGTGGACTGCATGCTCGATTGTTACTTATATAAAAATTATGCTCTTACTTCCTAGTTGACTACTAAATCCAGACTGACTGAGAGATTGTCTCAACAATTAGCCTGATAGTTGACCCTAGATAACTAGACGTAATTAGGTCAAAGCTATTTACCACAGTTTAAACTGTAGGCTGATTCTAATTACAAGATCACTAAAATACAACTGAGCAGACACTATATGTAAGACAAGCAACTACTTAGTACAAAAATAACTATGAACCATTGACCCAAGAAAGTATAAATTTGTTTAAAACACCACATATCGATTACTGAATTAATTATTAATACACATTTATTTTTATTTATTTTAAAATTTACATTAATATTTCATGACTCGTCCATTTAGAAATATCACATTCATTTAAGTGAAAACATTTATATGTAAAGTTGATCAGCAACGGACGTGATCTAGAGTTGTATAGGTCAACGTAAAAGTCATTTTATGTGCACATCCATGCTATAGAAAGTACATCAAGCTACTTCCGATTGTTATGATAAAATAGCATTTCTTTTGGATTTTTCTCTAGTCCATCCCACTCATGTATATTTGTAACTAATCCCATATCAAACTCGAATTCCTATCCGAAGTCGGTCACTTCATATAATTATGTATAATTCAATTTGCATCCACATGTTTCCACCGAAACGCAAGAACTGCTAGACTCTAAAAATAGGTGTTGTATATCCACGTTACTAAGAGGATCTTCTTTAAATTATCCTTCTATCCCTCCGCCTCCCTCAGTTGCGAAAAGAGTGCCAAATAATGGGTCATAAAAATTGTTGCATCCATAACAACTTTATTGTAATGAGACCCAGATTGCATCTTACTAGTAATGGCAGGTAGAGAAATTTCCAATACTAGTAACAGACTAACAATGGCACAACTTAAATCAATTGAAGCTCCATGACATTTCAATGTAAGTATTTGCATACATTATTCAATTATTGTATGACGACAATTGACGTCAAATTGCTTTGCTATAGATGGCAGGTAGGATGATGAATTGATTTGTAAATCGTGTACTATTAAGCCAACTATGATTGGGCACGATGTTATCAGTTTCGCGAAAGTATATAAAGATTTTCACTCAATTTGAAGATACTTTAATTTTGTGGAAAGATGAGTCTGGTGACACTTTTTAAATATTCTCCTCTAAAGTAAATAAGGTGTGACAATTGTTCTAATGTTTGGAATCTAAATTCTCTGAATTGAATTCCATAATCCCAAGGTGGTTCATAGACTGTCCTTTCGTTCGTAGAATATGGCACTGGCATTTTTATCTGGGCATAAATCCCAATACTGGCCTAGAAATCTTCATCTAGTATATGCTCCATTAAGCTGCTCCAAAGATCCTTATTTTTTGCTAATGCTAATTTTTTTGTTGCTTTCATTGCCTTTGTTTCATATCTATATCCGTTTTAAAACGGATCTATATACTCGTAGGACTACATGGAGAGAGTTAGAAAGTTATCTTCTTTATAACGAAAATAAATGATATTCAACATAATAATGAACACACATCACGGTTATATAAACATCGTCTAGGATTAGCAACTAGCTTAGGTGAACAAATTCAATCAGATCCTAATAGAAAGTGAAATTATTACAACTTGGAGATACAATTCTAAGTATTGCAATACTAAGCCATGAATCACGACACCCACTTAGCTTGTCGGCTTTCAGAAACGTAATAAGATTATTGGATATGAATTGAATTGAATAAGTATGCAAATGATTATGTAAAGACTATTGAAACCCGCCTCTACCTGCTCCTTCATTGTTCATAGACGGTGAGCCGGTATTAGAAATTTGTTAGTTGTTTGTTAAGTCTGCACCACTTTATTAGTGCGCGTATCTGCGATATCAACGCGATAAGAGACAATTTGACGCTTCAATTTAATAAATAATATAAGCTTAGAATTTGAATTAATTGTTGTAGAGGTATAATAAATCAGAGGTTACGATTTGTTTTTGTATAAAATAAAGAAGCAGACCAGTCCACTTGCACTCCACCCCATGGTAAATGGTCTTTGCCGCCCAAGGCTTTCTGCAACAGATTCCTGATAGAACAGAATTTTTACTTGAAGTCAATGACAGATGCGTCGCACCTGATCACTAAGATTGCCTTAAGTCCGCCGGCATCTGCCAACGAAACGCATAAACTGCGACGATTATGTCATAAACGATTGTAGTAGATGTGAGAATAGTACCTCCTCGTTCAAACCATACTGGCTCTACGACTTGGTGTACATATGTCGGTAGTGTTTCCCTGTGAATTGATATGAAGATTTTTTTTCCCATCGAGGGAGAAACCTTCAAAAAGTACCCGTCGCCGTAGGAGCGACGCCGCGATGGGGTAAATGGGATTTTTACCGAATTTAACCCCCCCCCTCCCCCCTCCACGGTGGCCATCCTCAGTGCTGCGAAGATAACTCCGGGATCTGACCACACATACCACCGTACTCCTTCCAGGATTCGCTTGACTGCTCGAGAGCGAGTCGAACTCTCACTCTTACCGCCCAAACCCCCAGAAATCACCTTTTAATCGACTCTTACGACAGGCAGGAAATACCGTAGTTCTATTCTAGTCCCGAGACTACAGGGTCAAAATATAGATGTCCTAGTAGTGATATCTTTTCACGTATTTTGATTTAGATTTGAGTTCGAATCCAAAAAAAATCTGATTTCTTAAATGAGTTTTATCTTAATGTAATATTAAAAAAGGAATCCTGAAATTATAACCAAACAATGGCGCACTTAGCAATCGTGGACAACCTTCCGTATTAAGTAGTGGAAACGCCAAAGATAAACTGTAATAAGTTCATGCCCAAAATTAAGTTTTTTTTCGAAAACGGCGTGACTAAAGAAATATTGCGGAAAAAATACATCTTTACTTTTAAATGACGTTCTAAGATTTCTTATGTTATAGATGCCTTACATAAATCCAATAAGCTTACTATTTGTCCTTATACTTAAACTTAAATTCAAATTATAATTATTCATCTTATTTAAAATACATAATGAATGTATTTTAAATAACGACAAATACATATTTATGTGTGCACAGAAACAAAAAAAAAATCCTTCCTTTCGCGAACACTTATCTCTTTGTAAATGGATCTTCTACCATCACATTCTTCTACACAATAATTTATTATTTATATTTACATAAAACACACCATTAAATATAAATTAGCGAACCGGTGTAGACAAATTATGTTAATGCAATAAAATACCGTTATTTGTTTTAGCTAAATAAATATATAAACATATTATTCGTTTTAATGCCGGTCTGTTATTGCAAACAAAGATATTTTTTTCTGTCCATTATGGAATTTTAACAAGCCAATATGAATTGTATTAAATTGTGTAGTTATTGTGATTGGTATTTTACAAAATATATATCTACTACTACTATAAGTAAATAAGTTTGGTAAGTGCAAAAGATAACAAATTTCTATTTTCAACAAGTTGTGATTTGCAACATTTCTCGCTTTAAAAATATAAGTAACTTTAAGTTTTAATATTTTTAGGAATTTATTGGAATTTAGTGAAATAAATACTAAATTTAATCTCATGATACGGCCTATGATTGGATACCATCAATAGTTTTGGTTTGGTGCGATTTTAAACACAGATAAACAGACAGACAAAATTTCATTTTTTTTTTATTATACATTTTTACAAATATAATGATGTGCAGACTCAGGTACCTTTCATTTTTATCATATACTAAATGTGTTACGCGGTTTCACCCGCTACTAAATAAAAAAAAAGAACAAACATAGCGTGACGTTAGCCTGTAACCTTCCTCAATAAATAGACTATTCAATACAAAAAGAATTATTCCATTCAAACCAGTAGTTCCTGAGATTAGTCCGTCTAACCAAACAAACTCTACTGCTTTATAATATTAGTATAGATGTTGACATTCATCTAATCTAACGGATAGTTCAACTACAATAAGGTTAACCAACCTACAAGCTAGATTCTCGGAAGTAGTAATCGGTCTTTTTCTATGTGACAGTCAAAATAAGTACCATGTTATAAGAAGACTAGCTGAGCCCGCGGTCTCACCCGCGTTAGAAAGATATGTTAACGTAACATAAATGTAACCCAAGATTTGTATCCTTAATCATTTTAACGAAATACACATATTCACGTAATTTTTTATTTCATATCATAGTGTTCTCAATAGAAAAGGTTCACTCCAAGTTCCATTAGAATCGAGTGGGTTAAAGATAAGTTATCAAAAATTTGCAAGAAACAGAGGTAATATTAAGGGTTTTTAATTTTTTACAAAGAACCCTAACTATTTTTCTAAAATAAAAATAGGCTAAGTTACTTATTGTAGTATCCAAAAGTGAAAGTCCTGTCAAAATCGGCCCAGTGGTTTCAGACATTACTCTGAACAAACAGACAAGCAGACAGACAGACTAATATCTTTTTGATAGACATTTCGTTATCAATATCATATATATTTTCATATGAATTTGGTAAAAAGCTGTTATTTTGATATAACAAACAGACATTTCAATTATATTTATATGTATAGATGTATAGCTTAAATTCCCGTATATTAATCTTCACCTGTCTCGGTGTCTGACAGTTTGTCTGAATAAAATCTAGTACTCGTACTGTAACACCATCATACGATTTAAATGTTATGAATTTTATGTTCGTTATTAAACTGCTAACAATTTTCGTATGCCATAACCTTTGAAATGATCGGCTGATGTGCAGATTAACAGTATTACTTTTTTATTTTTGAGAGGCAACCTTTAAAGCGGAATTTAATACTACTACATTACAATCCCCCGGTGACCGTCCTCGGTGCTGCTGAAAGGACTTCAGGATCTCTAACTTAACGCAACCGGAGTCCTCTGAGCGCATTGCCCCATCGGGCTCCACCCAGGTGAGTGGCTGGACCCACCACACCGTCTGGTCTTTACGGCGATACGCGACCGCACATACGGCCGTCCTTTCTGAGGTCGCCTGGCTGGAGGGTTCGAGCTCCCACTCTTGCCGCCCGCGACCCTGGAAGCCCCTTTTAGAGTATTACCTACTCACAGGTATTTTAAAAATGACAAGAATGTATGCCCATCTAGGACTTGATAGGTTAAATATTAAGAATATAAGTATAATATTGACGTGGTACGAACATACAAATCAAACACTTAATCAGCTAACAATAATAAGACTAAATAGTTTAATAATCAGCGAAGATAACAAAAGAAAAATAAAGTAATTTACTACGTAGTTAATTAGTTCTGTTATTATCACATGATATTTATGGACACAGATAATAAAATCAAAATGGTAGCCGCAGGACACTAATCTTTCACATTTATGTTCATAACTGATCTTATCTAAATAAAAATGTTCAAACTTTTACTGAATACAGAAACATTTAAACTACTTAATGAACGCAGCAAAATATTTAAGCTTTAATGAAGATGAAGGATTAATCTAAATAAATAAGTAGATATAATAATTATGTTTATTTTGTTCTAGTTACACGTACTCTTTTAATAAGAATTCCTACTCTTTCAAAGATCTGTGTACTTTCACTGCCATTGATGCATACATAAAAGCAGACATCCAGACCCTGAATATGTGTCTATTATAACATAAAGGTCTACATATTTTTTCGTGTGGAATCCCAACATGGGTTCTTCTCGGTTGCGAGGGCAGCGAAGATGATATGCCGGACTCCTATTGGCTAAAACCCTGAGGTGTTCCTCCATACGCCCCTTGGGACAGTAGATACGCATGTAGCACTTGTCCACGGTACCGACGATATCTGCCCACGGGCTCATCTCTGTTTAAAATGCGAAATTAACTGAGCCTTAAACCTTTATGATGATTGCTATGCTGCGTGGCTCACTAAGGCACTAAGAAATACATATTTTCAAACACCCAAACAGATCTAATACAATTAGTTATGAGGTAGGTATTTCACAACCGAGAATCGCCTCCTATTTGTACCCGTATCATAGTGACAGGTTTGATTATGGGTATGACATCCGGGTCTTTGGTGTAAAATTGTGTTTAAATAGTTATTTTCTCCAAAATGTCAGTTACTAATAAATTTAAGCGCCTGATCATAAAAAGAGGCAATTTATTCAAGTCGTAACTCGTGGCGTTTTTATTCAGGCGCAAAACGAATTGTTTTATAGCCTTAAAAGCTCTTGCTGTGATATATTGTGATTTATGGAAAGAGATTTACGTAAAGACGAAGCGTGACGGATATTTCACGCAAAGATACGTTATTTATATAAAATTTCATACTACGCTGATTTTAACGTTAAGCCACCGCCTACGGCAAATTGCATAGTAAAATATCGATTACCGCAATAATTTACAGTCATTATAGTACTCGTATAAACTTTAAAATGTATATTTTAGTAGTGTTTAAGTTTAATTTGTCACTAATAAAGGCAAAGGTTAGAGTTTTATATCCGTGCATACCTTATTCTGGCTAATAACGGTAGATAGGGGTTATATTTAAAACGAAGGTATCAAACGTACATTATTTAACAAGCTTGCATCAAAATTGACGGACTCTCATACAAACTTTTACCGTCTATTCAACCCTTTAGCTAACGTCTATAGTATAAAAGGAACCTCTGGTAAAAAAATCAGGTTCCTACCATTAGTAGTTTAGGCTGTGCGATGTTTAATCATACATGAATGAGTGAGCATCCTTTCGTTTTAATATAATAGGTTGGGGAAAAAGTCTTTTCGCATTATAGTATGTATGAACTTGTAATGAAATCTCTTTGGCTATAGTATTTGTATCTGGATGGTTTTGGTATCATTGAAAGTTAAAATTTTAAAGAACATAATTC
>DWLI01004091.1:0-11169 GCA_018249915.1 Cecropterus dorantes dorantes
CGCTGTGCTTTCTACGCCGGATGTAACGCGAGAGCGCGTTAAGGGTCAGAATGGCCGCGTCGGAGATAGTTAATTTATCCGAGTATACGACCTCATTTATTGTATTAGATTGTCAACCCCGCACAACATTAGTTATCAATATCAATGTATCAGTCAGTATTGTTGTTTAATGTTTTGTCAAGACGCACTTATAATGGTTTGAAATAAGAGAAATATCATCATGTCGGTCGACAATGGCGACCATTCAGATGACAATCCATCAGCGACATATATATATGTATATACTAGCAGACTCGTGCCCACTTCGTTGGGCAAAAAAAATGGTACGCTTACACATATCGGGGGTGCTCAAGTCCCTTAACAGCCTACAGGAATGCCAATTTTAATATAAATTCATGAGGTGATAGGCCAGAAATCCCTGTAGTTTCAGGATCGGCATGTGTACGGTATCTCCCGTCTGCTATAAGAGGTGAGCAAAAGAGGGCTTCTTGGGTGGCGGGCACCAAGAGTTCGAGCGGGAGCTCGAGCACCATCTAGTCAGGTGACCCCGTCAAGGATGGCGATATGTGTGGTCACATACCGTCGTAGAGATCAGACGGTGCGGTGGGTCAAGCCGCTTACATGGGTGGAGCCCGATGGAGCGTTCAGAGGACTCCGGTTTTGTTCCTTTGAGTTTCCAGAGCACTCTTCGTAACACCGAGGACGACCACCGGTATGTTTAGTGCGGTAAAATCCCACATAACCCGGCGTTGCTCTCACGTTTTGGGTACCTTTAGAAGGTATTCCTCTCAAAAACAAAGAAAGAAGGTACAGAAGGGCTCAGAGAATTTAATAATTATTGAGGATAGTGCACTATATCTTCAATATTACATACCGTGTCAATTGACTTCTACTGTTTAATTTGACTGGGAAAGTGTATATATCAGTATATGTCTATGAATTTCAGATCGCTGGTTTGGTCGGAATAATAATTTAAATCCTTACGTACTAGTGGCTATAGAAATAGGTGAGAAATATACATAAATACCTGTCTTCAAGGGACAATGCTTAGCGGCCGGTCAGTCTATTGCACTTCCATTTCAAGGTCCTGTGACCACCACAAATAACAAAATATATATCATACAGTCGTTGACAACGACCGTGTAATTAATACTGACTGTTCTGATTGTAATGTCAGTCAATATATTTTAATTTATCGTTTTATTTATATTTAATTCAGTATTTCAGCCAGTCAAATACTGAACAGTACGTTTAAGTTTAAAAGGATAAAAATAGATTTACCAATGTCTATGAATACTAATGGATTACTAACTAAAATAATTCCCGCTCGATATTTTAAATCCAAATACGAAAAAAATTAAACATCCCATTATTTCCCGTACAAAGAATTCCCGGGAATATTTAAAAAAGACTGCACAAAGAGAGAATCTGTACGTTACTAACAATTCTTTTATCCTAAGAAGCAAATTTCTATGAAGACAAAGGAACACTATCTACAGACGAGGCTTCAATATCCTTGGAAAGTATTCCAATTTTCAAAGCTTCATCATTACTGAAGCTGATTACGTCTCTGTCTAACCTCCTCGGCGTGAAAGAGACGAGTGATTGAAGGGAATTAGATTGAATTTCATTGACTAGAAATGAGAATTCTATCTCGTTTAGGATATTGCAGTTTTAACCGAATTGCCTGTGTTTTTTGTTTATTTATTTCAATACAACATACAGACTTATCCGAGGCGTCAAACTTAGTCAATTCTAAAAGGCAACGCATCTGTATTGGACGTCAGGTAAGATTTGTCATATCGACGGTTACGTCACGTGGGGACTTCTTAACCCTCCTAGCCTCTCCTATATTACGGCCATGTCAGCGGTACGGGACGGGGTGGGGGATAAGGGATTTTCGGGTCTCGAGGGTCTCTTTACCCGGGGGTTTACAGTTCTCAGGGCGTTAGCATCCCCCGGTACCTTAACATTGCTCCACAACACTGTTATATTAATTAAAATATTACAATGTATAAAGGCAACAACAAAGTATATATATACCAGCCCCACTGTTTAGTGTGTGGTGTCTCTTGATATGAATAATCCCACCTGAGGTTTACCACAGAGGCGTTACTATCTTGAGGACTAATTATGAATACTTCTAATAAGTATGTCTCATTGTACAAGTCTTTTAACTACGAGAGTAAATGAACCAAAATGGTTACGGCTGCAATGCTTCCGTAGATGATGTATGGTAACTTTTAGTCATAGATTTTTTTTTTAGATGTAGTCAATTTTGTTATAAAAAGTACATTTGTGTCCGTAGTTCTTTGAATTTGTTCCGAAATTCGCAGGGGACAAATGTTATCTTATTTGGTTTACTAATATTTTTTTTAATATCTTTAAATTACGTAAAAAAACTAGCATGGAAGTTACAACTAGTATAATAAACTAGTATAATAGACAGTACGATAGTGTTACAAAACTTGTACTTGATTTTGTAATGAAGTACAAGTTTTGTGTGTGTGTTTTATCACTGGTTTTTTAGTACAAAAACTACACGTTAGGTAAATACTTCATAAGTAAGACACTACTGAAGGTTTAGTTAAATCTAAAATGTATTCGATGTCATCAATTTTTTAATTTTCACCATTTTAAGTATACACTAATACCTCTTTTCGCGCTTCCCAACATTACGCGAACCCGGAGTTACGCAAATTGAATTTTACAAATGTTCGAAAATGTGGACCGTTACGAAGAGCTCAATTCTTCTACAATACAAGGATTAAAAAAAAATATAAGTGTGTTACAAGAGAATTACGCGAATGATAAAATAGCTTTGATTCGCCAAACTACTTTGTATTACATTTTGTAAAGCCTTGTACATCAAAATAACTTCAGTTGGCGATTTTATATTAGTATAATTTATGATTTTCTAAATTGTTATTTTCTCCAGATATTAGTCAGCAGTAGCAGTCCTAATTTGTAGTTGTAATTGGTGCCGAAAGCCATAAAAATAATGACTATACATATACGGAATTATACCTTGATTTACGCGAATTTATTTACGCGGCTATTCCTCATATCATTTAGTCCCAACAATCGCGTAAATTTGGGGTATATTATAGGTTTTTGATAAAGGGAGTTAGCGATAAATTGTCTCTTGATATACTTTTTATCTTTTTATCTATGTGAAACGTCTGAATGTTACAAGAATGTATCTGCATAATCAAAATGCAGTTAATTTTACTTTTAAATCACGCAGGTTTTGATATTAAATGTGGACGACGCCGCCCAAAAACAACCTCGGGCAGACAGGTGACAGCTATCAAACGCTGAGGACAAAGTTGGGCCTTCAAACCAGAGGCCAGCAGTGCTAAAACTTGTTGTTGTCTTCAGGAGAAAGAAGATATAAAAGTACTTCACTATTCATTGGTATTAGTTGTATATTACGCATCTGTACATGGTACGATGTACCTCAGGTGATGATCAGGACTAAACCAAAATTGTTATCATAAAGGGTGATCACGTGAGTTGTCTTTGACATAAATAATGTACATCAGCTATTGGGTAGTGTACTAAATTTTTAATTATTTATATTTTACATTCTAAATTCTACTAGACCTTCCCTTTCGCAGATTACTACCGGATCTCCAACAAAACGCCAAATTATTTGTCGATTTTTACATAAAATCAGTATTTTCTATCCCACAGTTGGCAAGTAATAAATTCAAGTCATTTGTTCTCCTGTTTTGATTTGACAGCTGAATATTATTCAGGAATATTAGGAATTTATTCGACCAGCGAAATGAAATAAGGGTGGTGGTAATTATTGATCGCTAATAATTAAATTACATGTCGATTAAAATGATATGTCATACGTCACAATCGTTCAAGCCGTTTCGGCTGTAACCCGTGCCAAAGAAATGGATACACATACAAACATACATACATGCATAAATACGCTCGAAAAACATTACCCTCCTTCAGACGCAGTCGAGTAAAAATGTTTATTGTAACTCTTACACTGCAGTCAATCTGTGGTGAAATCATAAAGCATCGATTTATAACTGGTGCCGAGGTACCAAATGATCCTACACAATTTATGGTCACCAACCACTTGAACAAGCAATTAACGTTCGTGTATCAAAAGTATTGCTAATAATTAATCAAGGTGTTTTATCTATATTAATGAATTCTAATGTCTTAAAAAGAGATAAAATTCGACGAAAAAAGTTGAAAACATCGTAATTAACACCGTAACCGTGACTTCGTAATGAAAGAAGCGAAACTCTTCATTGTTCGATTCTTGAGATTCCAACGCCATCTATTTCTACCTTAAAGAGGAATGCTAAGCACTGCTGTTTCTACCTTAAAGAGCAATGTTAAGCACTCTTATTTGGAGGAAATTGTAACAACACAGTAAATTGTCACACATGACCAACCTCAAGCAAGACACCAAACTTATTTGATACTGCTTGTTGATTTCGGTGGGCATAAATCACTTATTATTAGGGAAAATAATTATTATAAAAGATATAAACACATTTTATATCTAACAAAACAATAAGTTCCTATAGCCATAATGTAGAACGAGAAGGCCTCATGTAAATATGTCTGCCATACATTACATCAAGATCACATCAACACAACATATATTCATAATTATGTATTCTCACAGTAGTTTACAAATATTCTATTGCTTACGTTTGTATACTGACGAGTATAAAGAACTCAATCGAAACGATTGAGCAAAACGACCCTAAACCTTTCATTGGCATATAATGTAGATTATACACGCTACGGTCTACCGGAGAAGTTATCTGTGCAGGTTTACCTGCGCAGATCAACCACGCGTCAGTAGCATGTATGGGGACGTTTCGGTGTGGCAGAGTGGTCTTTAGTTATTTTTGTGATGGCGTCGATTGAGGACATTTTACAGGACAAATATATAAATCTTGTGAAAAGGAAGCCAAGGTTTTTTTCAGAACTGCTGCCTAATTCTTATCTGACTCAATTTCTCTCAATTAAAATTTCCTCAGCAAATAATTTAGCAGATAAAGAAGCAGAATATTTTCGTCTTGATCATCTTATTCTTTTTTTTTAATTCACCAAAGACATGTATAAATTCAATACATGTCCAGCAGTGGACTTTGAAGGGCTGATGGATGGATGGATGGATGTATAAATTCTATATATCTCGACGAAATGTTCAAGAACTTTTTAGTTGAATCTGGTGTATAATTACGTAGCGAGCATCGCGACGAGCCGTCCGGGACAGATACTAGAAAAGAACTGACGTGATCTGCGCAAGCGACAGACATGCACACACGCACAGGTACACCGTACAGTTCCACTGGAAAGAATTGATGTTCGATTCTGCATACTTTGGATTTTCATATATCTGCACAGGTTAACCTCTTCGTTAAACCCTAGTGGGTATGGCGTCCATAAGGTTGTTTAGAAATCAAGCAAAATCGATCGACATTGTACTATTTTTTATTTTGCTCTTATTTAACAAAGCTTCTTAAAACGAATCCTATGCTAATCAATATTAACTATAGTCAAATTATTTTATGAGTGTTTTTTCTTTGATTTTTTTGTCACTTGTCTTGTGCAAAGTCTTCTGCATATTTTCACAATAAATACCACGACGCTCGTTAGAGCTACAACTGTTACTATAATTACAAGATAAATATCCAACATGAAGTACTTAAACCAGTTCATATCTCGGGCTTTACTCTTCATAAAATCTGCTCCTTTATGTCTTATTACATATTCTATCCACCACATAGCTGTATCTAACGAACTCATTGGTCTATCTTTGAATCTTTGTGCTACTTCCTCTGCCTTTAATTTGTAAGAAACATTATTAAGAATGTCGTTTAAAGCTTCTCCGAGAGTATTTTCATTTATATTATTGTACTCCAATATTCGTCCAAATCCGATTTGTTCAGCCAGTTCTAAATTGTTGTATTGATCGGCGAAAATGGGTACACCCAAAATTGGAATAGCATGGAAGAGTGCTTCTTGAGTTCCTATTAATCCACCATGCGATATGAAGACTTTGATATTGGAATGTGCTGCAATTTACAAACAATGAAGAAATTAGGAAATGCTTATAACAAAAGCTTTTATAATATATTTTTTTTAAATAGTACCATTGAGAATTGATGTGGTATTCATGAGAATATTATATGACAAACTTTACCAGTTAAAGCAATTTTTTGTAGATTCACATCTCGTTTTATCCACATTGGACAGAAAGTTCAGGTACCATTTTCATATTTTTACTTTCCATTGTTATTACAAATAACCCATAGAGACAATTCAAGTTACCTAAAGTATAATAGGTCTACCAGAAAAGAGATTATGATTATTTCATCAAACGTCTAACCGCCATATCAATATAGATTATTAATCCCAATGACCAAATCAACGCTTACAATTATTACGGTAAAAATCTTGTATTATTGTTGATACTGTATTATTGATATTATTTATTACTATTTTAATTATTTTATAAGGTAAGATGTGAATAACATCCTTTTAAGTATAAAATTGTTTAATTCCTTTAAATACGTACCGAAGATCTCTTTTTGTGGAAACCATTTCCGTACAAAAACATTATCCGGTTTATTTTCAATTACATCTTCCTCCCATTTCATTAGTACAGTTTGCTTAAGTTTTCTAAATATATTAAAGAAAGCTTTTTTCTTGTCTTCGTCCATTTCCGAAATCACAACATTGGAACCAAAATTCATATAAATCACTCCATGTTTAGAATAGTCAATAATATCTTGCAGATCCTTAAAACATAAAAAATATACTGTTATTTTATATAAGTATAGTAAAATTTGAATTTAAATCACTATTAATACCTCATTAGATCCAAAATTCCTATTTAATATGTAAATAATACATTTTTTAATACAAATTTTCTTTTTGGTTTTCATAATATTTGGTATTCTATCTTTAAAAATTAAAATTTCTGAAAAACAACCTGTTGGAAAAAAGGGATATGAACCCTAAAAGCGATATTGGCCACTGTTTTCAGCAAAGGCCAAAAACTATAGAAATACGTTGTAAAAAACATTGTATACATATAGGGATCAAACATATTTTTTGACTATCAGACTCTAATTTTTCTACTTTCCCAAAAAGAATAAATATAAATGTTTAAAACCTTTGTTGATAGACTGGACTAATCGACTAAGATGTTTGCAAACGCTAATGTAGATTCAGCTACATTAATCAAGCTGTAATTACGTTCATATATATAAACTACTAAATTACTAAACATGTTTCTTTGCAAATCTAAATGGTATAGCATATCATATTATAATTCCATTAATTTAGCTGCTAATTGTTTTATTTGTATGTATACGATATACGATGTTATTATTAAAACTGGTACTTATATACCTGTACTTAAAGCCGCAAATTTACTTAATTTATGATTTTAGTTATAATACAAATACGGCTTTAATTCAAATAAATTGTCCATATTACCCAAAATTTTAATAATTACATAAATATAATAAATAACATTATTATTATTGTTATTGTATGTTATTGAAATATCATCTAAGATCATATTTAATAACGCGCATTTACTGGTAAAACCCATAACATTACAATGAAATAAATGAAAAAAAAAACTTATATAAAATATCATCAAGCAAATGTAAAAGTAAATGCACCATTATTTTTAATTTACTTTCTAAGACATGAATAAAATTACTCATATAGTGATTATGATCAACCTGCTGCAATCAGCAGGGTTTATATTTTATTTGATTATCATTTATTTTTGGTCCCTTTTCAACTACAAATTATTCACACGTAAATTATATTTTCTATCCATATTAGAAATAAATATTTTTAAAACTGAGAATTCCGACGAAAGTATTAGCTGTATAAAAAGTATATTTTATTTAAGAAACATGTATAATTAACACTTTTGAAATGGCATAAAACTATTGGAATTACGTAAATTTATATAATATCATGAAATTTACCTTTGGAAGATCAGCATCGCTTCGCGAAAGATGCATACCACCAACCTCTATCAGATTCGGCAACAGTGCCATAGGGGTATCAAAACTAAAATGTGAGTTAATTAAAACTAAGGAAACATTCTTTTGCACTTCGTACAAACTTGGTACAGGTTCTTCCAAATCCGGTAAATGTTTTCTTATTAATGCTTCATGTTTTCCCAAATACCAATACTTCCACCATACATATTCGTATACCATGGCATAAATATTTCTTATTCTCCCCAAAAGACTGGTAGAATCTTTCAATGCCAAATACTCGTGTATAACTGTGTTAAATTGTAATGGATTGCCCGTCACTAGGTTATGCTTCATACAATTTCCGACTGTTGCAACCAGTACTAGAGGCGCCTTATACTTATAAGCTAAGATATTTAAAGCTTCTAGAATAAACTGCTCACTTATAACTAAGTCAAATTTGTTATCTTTCTTTAAAAACTCTTTGACTGGTTCTGAATTGAATACAACTTCGGTGAAAACATAACCTCCGGTCCACATAACTTCGTTCATAAATTCTTCATAAGTTTTATTGACCAACGAAAGTATCTTTGGTCTTTCGCCACCTAAAAAATGTTTTAGTTTAGTTTAATGTTTTAGTTAGTTCGTTGTTTATTAGCAGTATTTAGAATAAGACTGCCATCGAGCTCATCTTATACCACTTTATGTTCAAATAAACTCGTTTGATACATTACGCATTACTCACCTAGGACGTCCCAAATAAACTTATTGTCCACCATAACCTGATGGTAATTCGGCGGTGGGTTATTTTCTTTATTTGCAGTTATAACAGTAACATTGTGACCTCTCCGAGCTAATTCCAATCCAACCGGCCTGACTGAAATATAGTGAGACTTAGCGGTGAAGGCATTGACCACCAAAATGTTTGCCGCTTCGCTGCACATCAACCCCGCAAACAACAGGAGTATTTGCAAGCAAATCTGAAAGAAATAAATGCTCATGGTTAACACAAGAAAATGTTATTATTAGAAATGGTGATGTTTGAATATACGAGTATAGAAAAACACGCTTAACACGAGTTATCCGAACATTCGTTTCAAGCTTCATTTGATATTTTGAGCTAATTTCGGTAAATTTTACAGCTCAATTTCGTGGCCATATGAGATCAGACATATACAATTGTATTTAATGCTCTAAGTTTGCAGCGCAGACCAAATGACAGTTGAATCGAATGTTTCGAAGCCGTCAGGTAATACTCATTTTTCCTTCCAAAGGGTAAACTTTCGTAAGTTACCCAATGTCGAAGGAGCGACGCCCTGTGTTATGTGAAATTGTCACCGGTGGCGTCCTCTGCGCTGCAAAGAGGATTTCGGCATGTCCAAAGGAACGCAACCTCAGTTCTCTAAGCGCGTTGCCCCATCGAACACCTTTATACTCCCAGTATAGCAGCTCGTCTCACCGCAGCGTCTAGTCTCTACGACGGTATGCGACTACACATAGTGGCGTTCAACCAAGCGACCCCGGGAAGGATCCCGGGGTCGCTTGGTTGAACGATTCGAGACCCCACTCGTGCTCCCCGTAACCCCGGAGACTCCCTTTTAGTCGCCCCTTTCAATCTGGGGACACCGTGGCCCTATTATGACTGATAATGCTCACCCAAGTGCCTATAGACGTCTTTTAATGACATCAAAAGAAACTTGTGTTTTTTTAAGTTATGATTTTGGTTTAATTACATTTACCGAGTTTTTAACTTGGGTTAACTTATTAATTGAAAGACAAAAAAGGTCTAATTTTTTTGTTAACCCAAAATATTTTTCGTTATTTAGTAGCTAAAAAAAATCCAAAAATGTTTGGTAATGATTATGTGGTGTGAATTTAACACTAGTTGAAAACGAGTCTTATTGAATACCTACATAAAAATAAAGTGTAATATATATATGAATTCAAGATATATTTTTTATCATATAATATAATACTTTTAATTCATAAAATTGTAATGTCTAATATTTGGAACTTTTGAGCTTCCACAACATTTTACGCGTATAAAAATTTATCAATTATTTTAAAAATATATCATAATAGTGTTAAATACAAAGATGTTTGATATATATATATATTATAGTCACTTAAGATAAGGATCTGTGTCTACATTTTACAACAACTCAAATGCACTTTTAATGAAATGAAACTAAATGATAAAAAAGCTTGTAAAAAAATACTATCACTTACCATTGTAGTAAATAGTCACTACTTTGATATCACTGTTTTTTCATCACTAGTACGAGCTATTTCTATTGATAACTACCAATATAAGGTATAACTATTAACATCAAGTCACCTTGTGTAGTCGAGAGTCTATTTGAGACTAGCAAACTAGGATTGTGAACAAAATCTCGAATAACAACAACTTATACAATGATCTTGAGTATATTAACCTCTAGCATTTGGCGTTAACACAACCAATACTTGGCGTGGCAACTCAATAAATGCTTGTCGTAACATTATATAATACCAGGCGTATTGTACATGTTATCATGTATGAATGAGATAAATAACAAAATGACACATGTTTGAGTGAGATACACAGCAATCAGTGATATTTTTTAGTTAACAAAAGTTCGTTGTATACGCTAGCGTCAAAGTCCTCACCCTATGGAAAGATGCTGCAATATCTACAAATGACAATAAACAATTTTCCTTCCACATTTCCTATCTAAATAAATACAGAAAACTCGTAATAATAAGCCATGAATCGACGTACTCCTCAAGAACGCATTTCCGGGTCGCCTAATCGCCAAAACGAGAGGTTTTAGAGATTTGCACTGGCCAGAAAGATCTCACGATTTGTCCGTTGTAGACTATTTTTATGGTATTTCTTGTAGTCACAATTTTATGTTAATAATCCTCAGGCTCTAAGGGCTTCACCCTTAAACAGAATATCCGTCAGGAATGCGGGAAAATATCACCGTAAATTCTGGCTATAATTATTGAAAATGCCATAAATTGTCCCCGTATCGTCATAAAATGTGGCGGCGACCACTTGGCCGATATTACATTGTATACTTAATAAATAAAAAAATCATATCAAATAATTACAATCTTATTATGATTTTGGTTTCATTTAATGTATTTTACTACTGCAATTATAAATATATCTAGCCCACGTTAATCC
>DWLI01004092.1:0-11168 GCA_018249915.1 Cecropterus dorantes dorantes
ATATATCAGAAATAAGTGCGTAAACCAGTTTATTTCTTTCAATGCTTTGCACATATATTATATTCAAATATATTGTTATTATCGGCTTCAATACTACAATTTTGTACAAAACAGTCATATATCATGTTAATATCAATAATAATTTTGCATTTCGGTGGACCGGTGTGTTTGTCTGCTCACTTATATATGAGGCGACCATCTTAGTTCTGGGGAGTAGCATTGCATCTATAATCGACATCAGATAGAACCCCTGTCCTACTTCTTCTTTTTTATTCAAACTGTAAAGTTTCTAATGATATGTCATATGTCATAATCCGTCAAGCCATTTGGGCTGTAGCGCTAGCCAAGGGAATTGACATTCATAACTAAATAAATAATTGATTGACATTACTCTCCTTCTTAATCATTCTACTATAAACATTACTCTCCTTCTTAATCATTCTACTATAAACATTACTCTCCTTCTTAATCATTCTCCTTAATAAACATTACTCTCCTGATGCAGTCGAGTAAAAATAGTTTGCATTAAAACTACACGGTGAATCGTCGAAATTGAGTTTTAGGTCATGTTGTGTTAGCACGTCCGCAAACGCAATGTTACTGGAAGTAATTAAATCATTACGAAAATAAATACGTTCTAGTTTCGCGTTAATGTTATGCAAATTATCGGCAAAGCCAGTTCTTATTTGCACCGCAGTGTCATACAAATGAATTCATGACAGACCAGACAGACATATCAAATGTTTGTTGGGATTAAATTAAGTATATTATAATGGCGTTCGCGAAATGTCCATTAACCGTAACAAATATTTATTATAATGGAATGACTTTGACTATTCGTGGAGTAATACAATCATTCTAGTACATTTGATCAAGTACATTTGTTCCTAGTATTTTGATAATAATAATGCAAACAAGCATAAAGCAACTGATGGTAAGTGGTTATTTCCACTAGTGTACATCTGTAAGCAACTTTATATAGAAAAGGGTTTCTATCTGAATTCTATCACATATTCACCACTCCCGAGGACTAATATGATCGCCTCATATATGACTGAGCCGGCAACCACAACCTTCCGTCAAATCGCAAGAACTGCTTCACATGAGAAATTGGTTCTACCACCTGAAACATTCTTCAATTATTGTTCTTTTTTTCTATCGCATATTAAATTATAGATAGTTGATTCACTTTTGTCATCAAAATGTAAAGATGGAAATGTTTAGAATCACGATAAATTAAACCAAACAATTGAAGATCGAGTGCAATTCAAAGTTTCCATTAATAATTTATATTTTCACATGGCACTTTGGTTAAAAGGCTCGATTTCAAAATCAAAATCAAACAACATAAATATTTAAATGTCTACATAATGTAGTTTATCGTATTCAGTAAGTAACAACAAAGTTGTATGGATAACCGTTTGTCACTTCATATTTTACCGCAAATCGATGCAAACAGACCAACTTTCCAACTTCGAAACTATCGATCTGAAACTGTGGCTCTTAAATCATACAGCGGTATTTGATATAACAATATCAACATTGTTTATCACGAGAAATTTACAGCCATGATGGAAGACGACGCGGTACACAATACAGTACAATTTATGTGCGTACACTCCAGATGTAATCTCGTTGAATCCTATGTATCCCTATGGGAACCCGAGAGCTTTCCCTGAGCTGCTGCACACTTTACACGTGATTATACTATTGCCTTTCTCGCTCGGAGAAACTTAGAAGTGCTTTGAGACCCCTACTGACTTGTTGTGCAGTAAATTCTTAAGTTGCTCTGTGACTCGTACTTATAAAGTCTCGTAAAGCTCTTCGCGACGTAGGTTCGAGATTATCAAGACCGTAAAATAAACAAGATATCTTAATAGGCCGCGCAAAAACAAACTATGGCGATGTAGATAATTTTCTTATTAAAGAGCAAACTCAATTTGCAGTCTCCGTAAAAAGCTTAACATAAGCTTAATCACATAATTATACCACTTAAAATTACAACCCCATTAAAAATCGAATCAGCATACACATAATCATCGGATCGGTAAAAAATCGCTGATGCTATAAATCTACGTAGGTATAATGTTCCGACATTGAGCAAAAAGTATTAAAGTGCACTCATGCTATCCAGTTTCGATATAAAAAGGTGTAATCGACGAGACAAGCATCTAGTTGCATTAAAAAATGCACGCCTCACAAAGGCGCAGTACGTTAAAGATATGCAATCCCGCGCCCATGGCAAATGGCTGAAATTAAGTCATCACTCCTCTATAAGGGGTCTGCGTGTAGGCTACTTCAGTTATATTTAACTACACGATGTCCTTGACGAGGGTAGCGATAATGAACTCTATTTAGTTGTAGTAAGAAACGAATTTGATACAGCGGATGCAGTCTATCGGTTGTGATGGCGGAAAAAATCGCGCCGTCATCCCGTCGACAGCGAAGCGTGACGAATCGCGATGGAGACGTCAATTCCTTTACATTCTCGACAAAACCAACAAGTAAAGTATAAAAAACCAACAACAATAAGAATACAGTAAATGGAACGAACAAGAGAGAAGCGGTCGCGGATTGTCGTGATGATATCCGACTACCATCAGACTTTACAATTGATGTAAAAAGCGAAATTAAATAGTTGGCTGCTGCCCCGTTTAAAATGTTAACTGTTGACACAGTTTCGGTTGGGTAATTTTAAATAACAACAGTATTCGATTTGAAAGTTTTTAAGGGATTATTGTTGTATAAAATTCTAATTTAAGCTTTTTATAAGACAGATTTATTTTTAAATTTTATTGGGTCAGTCAGAAGTAAGGTAAACATTGAATATATACTCGTAGATGTGTAAATGTATATATCGAAATGAGGTTCATATATAACAACTACTTATTTATTACTGACTGCGTCAGAAGGAGGTTAATGTTTTCGAGCGTATGTATGTTTTTTTGTATTTATGTCCATATCTAGCGATAAATGTATCATTATGAACTGAAAAAATCGCTTTAGCAGTCGGGTTTTCTGTTGTGATATTTTGAATAATGTTATTAGTTTTCATTGGTATTTTTTTGGCATTATGTGTAACTATTGTGGCACAGTGCTTAAGATCATTTCTAATAGCGAGGAGAGCAATATGACCAGCACTAGAACAAAAAATGGTTGGCATATCTAATTTTGATGTTTTGTTACCGGCTCTTAACGTGCATCCCAATTTCTTTGTTACAAATCCTACTCAAAAATTCGTTTGCTGTTCCAAACTGAATTTTCACATTTCTTTATTTATCCAATTAGACCGAAATTTCAGCTTCAAATCGTGGAATTATTAAATTCAAGGACTCTAGAACATCGTCCCATGAGAGTCGTGACACGACAATCATGACATCCACTCTTATGATTCCACCGACACTAAATTCCTTTTGTATTTATCTTCGTTGCTTAACAATTTCATTGTGTTTGTTCATTTCTCGACATCAACATTCGTTTGCCCAGTTCTTGTCTCGAAATGAACATGGATAGAGACGTCTCTTTTTCTGTTCTGTAGTTTACACATTATGATTTCAGATAAAGATACGTAAGCACATAATATTTAATAAATATTGTAGTTTATCCAATTATTATTCTACTTCGTTCATATGGTCATTTTATATGGCATCAAGTAGAAATTGTAGTTTATGTATATTTGCAATTACGGCGGCCTCGTTATGAAAATTGTTGTTAAATGTGTTAATGTCTAGGATTTATTATGGATAAATAATTGTATTTTTACCACTCAATGCATCAATAGGCGTTGACATAGTGAAGCTTCATTTAAGCTTTAAAATGGTTTTAACAGTAATTTTGATACAACTATTCAAAAGACCAAAACACAAAAGACAAAGGTATTTGGAGAATTTCCAGTTACTGGCGTAAAGCAATTGATTGCATTCAACACGTCTTCCATGCACACTTCATTAGTTTTGTAAATTAAATTAAAGAATTCATAAGGTTTTGCTGTGTCAAGCCTACGCTCACGTATCATGCATCCTGCGCGGGCGGACAGACGAAACGGATAGTGGGTACAGAGCTTTACAATCTGTAGGGTCATTAGTTGTTTTGTTTTATCTCAAGAGCTCGAGTCCCCCGGGGTCTTTTGTTTCAACGATCTCTTTTATATCGGCGTTGCTCTGAATGAGTCTATTATTATTTTCTATTGGGGGTCTGTAAGCTACCGTGTTGGCTTTAGTGATTTCGTTAACAGCTTTGTACTGATTTTATTTGACAGGATTTTGCGAAGTAATAATAATTTGGAATGCTTCGTTATTTTTATTATCGGGATAAAACTATACCGCTGCGCTAGTAGTATTTCATTTTTGATCATGAAATTGTTAATATACTAAACATTTGTTAGTTTAACAGAAACAGTGTATCAGAATTAAGTAAACAAGGAAGTTTCTATAGATATTTATCTTAATTATTAATGACCTATTAAACTCTATGCAAGGGAGCTCGAAAGTTGTTTTAAGCGCTGATGGTAAAATTTTACTATTAAACTTATAACGAATCTTTTCTTTTTATGTCCAACTATTTTTGATGTTAAAGATTAAATATTTTGAATGCAGTATAATATTTTGTTGACTATACATATATTTTGCATCTTTATTTTGTGTTTTTAATTCCACATTGTAGTGATTTTATATGAAAATCCAAACAAATATGTAAAACTGTACTCTTGTGCCTTTAGTAAAAGTTTACTGTTTCGTTAAAACAATCATTGTTTATCTTTCGTCACTAATTTAAAGTACACTATAGGCATACCCTGCTGTGTACCAGTGTACCTTGCTAAAACGAAAAATAAAAACGTTAATTGTATTTTGCAAATCGGGCAAAACATAAACAATGATTGTTTTGAGAAACTAACAAAATCTCGTATTAAGTGTACTGTTATGAACTTCAAACAAGCCAGGAATCCAGAAGTAGGATTCGATAAACTGTCACGCGTAAGGACACATATCTCTGCCTTATATCACTTTTTAAAACAGAAGTCAGGAGCGAACACTGCTTTTAATGGAGAACCAGGTGTAACCGACTATTCAGAATTTTCAGTTACTTTTTCTTTTATATTTATATTAACAAATGTTTTATCACTATCTTTAGTTCCATCATGAATATAATCAATAATGAATGTAAACATTTTACGAACACGTACCAATTTAATATCAACGTCAACATCGCTCCCAACAAGTGCTGATCCAATATTTGGGCGTTTCGTGCGCTCGTAATCGAAAAGCGATAACAATCGTGATTAACCGTAACCCTTAAATGCTGAGCATGATAGTAATGGACTACGAGTCACACCTCCATTTGTATATGTAACATAATAACATGATACGTTTTCTTGTTTAATAAGTATGAATAAAAGCATAAGATTTTTGTTTATTTGTAGCACATAATCGGTAATTTCGTCAATAGTGTTATATCCAGCGTCATAATCAATACACGTATTTTAACGGACATTTTTATGATAAGTATGTCTCTAAAGTCAAATGCACCTAACTCAAAGTTAAACACAATTTCTAAATGACATGTTATATATATATAATATACTTGAGTCAATTCAATTTTTTTTTTTTTAACAAAATAAGAATACAAAAGTATATTTCTTGCTATTCCACTTACTTTCAAGACAGTTGAATCAGATAAACAATTGTTCTTTTTTGTAAGTCAAACTTTCTTCAAATGTCCCTATCGTGTTAAAAGGGTCTAATTATAAAAACCCTTAAACCGGTTTAGAGGGTTAAACAAAGACGAATAACAAATTAGTTTGTTACAACAGACGTGTGCCGTCACTACCAAGGCTTGTGATTAAGAAAAAAAGAAAACGGGCCGACCGCCTGCGGGTGTAAGGTATATAGTAATTATTAGACAAACGCCCGAACTCAAAAACGCCGACAGACACTCACACAATGCGCTTGCGCATCTCTCACACATTGATAAAGCTTATTCGCACATCACACACACACACAAGTGGAGCTTAACATCATAATTACGAAGGCCACTGACGTGCGTCGAGCTGTAACGAGCTTAAACAAAATGGCGGCTAATTTTATTTATACACACCAGAGGTTCCATCGCTGCTTGATAATTTGATAGGATTTTATAGACAATGGTGTTTATAACGTCTGGGTTAATTATCATGAGCCGGGCTGGTCTACGTGGTAACTCCCACACCTTAAAGTAGGCGGTCAAAAATTTATTCGTTGAAGATTCTATATTTAAATATTACTTTTACACAAATTAAAAACTTTTTCATCAATCATTAATAATACATAGGTAACATGGACATGGAACTATCGAGATTTGTTTAATTTTGTCCTTGAGATTTGTTGCCATTCAAAGTAGTTTAAAATTATTTTTTTACGATTGCCTTAATTCGAGTATTTTTTACTTAATTTCTAGATGACGGAGATTTTCCTAGTTATTAAAAAAAATCTAAAAAAAAAATCAAAGCCCATCGAAAATATATCATTATTAATATTTCTTATCTCACTCATCTTTTATCAACTAAAACAAAATCTATAGAATTAAATGTTGATAGCCTCGATAAAGAAACCAAAGGCTGCTTTAATTTACACTAGGCACATGTTAAGGCGTCGTTGAATAAATTAGTTAAAATACTACCTTGTCCACAAGAGAAAACTATCGCCGAGTAGAGACATAACATAGAATAACAGCTCATTTCATTAACAATGCCTGTAATGATGATAAAAAGAAACTTGACAACCCACACGCCAAGCCCTGCTATATGATAATGAAGTCTTTATGAATTAAATTCTTTTGGGCATACGTAATTTTTTAACAGTAGCAGGAAACATTTAAATATGAGTTAGTGAGTGATTAATATTTATCACCGAACTAAGCACAGTAGGCTGTTTCTCTGTTTGAAAAGAACTTGCGCAATGAGATTCGAAGATGTAAATTTTATGAATGAATTTGGGTAATTTTTGGGATCTTATGAATTTAAAATTATGTTGCTTATACCCAGATGTTTACGTGACAGAAAAGGCAAAATGTAAAGTTTATGCTGCGGTATTTTCAATGATAGCAAGAATATGTTTTCTAGATATTCACTCAGAACGGAAGGACATTTGGAAGCATACCAAGAAACGCATCTCAGAACAGACACAGTTGTAGATAGAGACACAATTGGAATAAAACGTCCAAGTGTCTTTCCTAGAAAACACTCTTTCCGATCTTAAAAAAGATAACTGAAGCCAAGAAAAATCACTCGAATTAAGCATTCTTAAAAGAGTTGTCGAGCCACCAAATTAAGGCGGCCGTGTAGAAAGAAAAATAACATACAAATAGAGTTAATCAAGATTGTGGGAAGAGAAATACCTCGGTAATTATTAAAACAAGATTATTATCCAAATCGCTATAAGTCTTGTACCTTCAAAACAAGTTCCCTAAAGATTAATAATGGACGCCCGTCATTAACGCTTCTAACAGTAATTGCCTGGCACTATTATGATGAATTGTTGTAGTTTTGTGGGTACATTCTCATTCGGTGCATTTTTAAAACGCTCCAAGGGATTATCGTCCTAAATTACAAGACTAAGTAACAGTTTCGGTTATTAGAGCGATAATTACCCTAATAATTTTCATGCATCCAAAACATCTGCTCTTAAAAAGTTTCATCTCGTTAACGAATCGCATTCAAGTCTCGACGTCAAAGTTTCTTAATGTTATTTTAAATGGAAATATTATATGTTTTTCTCACATAAAGCTAATTTGTTTACGAATCTCTACTTAGTTACAAAAGAACTTGTCCTATCTTATTTAAATTAGGTTCTAAAATAAATACAGTCGGCCTGGATGGCTAGGAGAGTTTTTACAACATTGAGCGAGCTCCAACGGGCGCTCTTAACCAAATTGTATTATTTTGCATTAATTTTTGACAAAGTACTCTTAATACGGAACTCGCTAATTCTTTCGTTTGAGTGAAAATCATCACTATCACCGTTATTAAATTCAAAGCCAGTTTTATATTTATAAATGGGAAATTCCTTTGAAAAACCCGTAGCTAAAGTGTACCTATTCATTGAAGCGTGTCGATTTAAAACATCTCATTTAGTTCAGTATCCGTTTTCACCGCAAACGGAGTACAAATAAATGATAAATGTTTATTGGTGTGATTTTCAAAGACCGCATCTAATAAACGGCTGTTTGTAAATCAATTATTGTTAGTGTTTAGACCAATAATTATACCTACAAAACTAAATTAAGTTATAATTTTATTTGAGCTTGGTTTCATTGCGTTGTTATTAATGAATTCTATAGTATTGTGGCTTTATTAATTGTTTTTGTAGCTAGATTTATATTTTGTTTCATCTTTAAAAACTTGAAGACAAGCATAGATTCTATGCAATCCTAACTAAGTCAGCTTGTATTAATAATGCTGACCGAACGAGTAAGTCAGCTGACTGCAATTTCACCAAGATATGAGGCGTTAACGATTCAGATCTTTGAAATTACATATCATTAATTGAGCCGTCAAGATCGCAAGGAAAAAAAGAAGGGACGTCTCCATACTAATTTAGATATCAAGCCAACGAGGCCGACAAATTGTTAACCATTCGTACTGGGTTCGTGGAATTAAGACATCGGTCGGTCGCTTTGTTCACAGATTATTTTTAGTTGCCGACATATCAATCGGAATCGCCAGAGTTACGTTGTTTTTGTATTTTTCTGCAAAATATTTGAATTAGGTGAACTGCTGGGCAAAGCTTAAGTATATTCTGTATCGATACAAATATTATAAAGCAGTAGAGTTTGTTTGGTTGAACGGACTAATCTCAGGACCTACTGGTTCGAATTAAAAAAAATATCTTTGTGTTGAATAATAAATTTATTGAGAAGGGCTATATAACATCACGCTCTATTTGTTTGTTTCTTTTTTCTTATTTAATAGGGGATAAAAACGCGGAGCACAGCTAGTTTTAATACATGCATGACGGTTTTTAAATATAAATATTTTTAATAAATTGGAAATGTAACAACGTAACCTCTATTGAATAAATGTATAGTGATAATTATACTATCTTAATATTATTTCAGTTTATATATTATAAAATGGTCGCCTTCTCCGTGTTATATCTTGGAAAGTGTGCTAAGAGGTGTTCACAGGCAAAGGACATTCCATATTAGTTTACAAGAATTTCAATTTATCTATGATCCGGTGTTCTTCAGCTTATGGGCGATGTCCAACACTGAAATATGCTACGAGAAATTTACATAAAAACGCAGATTAAAAGATTCCTAGCAATTTAGCCTGATTAAATAAACGTATTCATTTAAATTAGATTGAAGTATAAAAAGAAACATCCACACAAAAAGCCTACATTAACATTTTATAATTCAATAAAATAATATAAACAAATAAATCTCTCAGGACTATTAAGATATCAGCTCATTATTATATCACTTATGATTCGCTATTGATTGAGACATCATGGTGAGCGATAAAAATATAAGACTAATTTAAACGTTGGAAATATTAATAAGCAATAAATAAAAGAAGTTGAACTGACTGAACACGACGTCAAAGTTATTAATTGAAACGGACATCGCTTTCCACCTTGCGCTTCTTAAAAGAAAATAAACTAACGCCCTCACAAACGATACAAATTTATGATTTCGAAACACATTCAAATGCAAAGCAACGGTCAGACAAGGGTTATTTGATGTTAATAATAAATAATAAAAGAAACACGTACCCACCATTATAGACGTGGCAACAAATGAAAAAGTAATTTACGCGATAGTGGGATCAGCGGAGAACCAATTCTATTTGATTGGTTATATGGGTATTATAAATTGATGCCAACGACAGATGAAATGAGTTTTGGTAATCGAACCGCGACACTTCGGCGATTTAAAACGTTATTAGTGGACGAATATTCGACTTTTAATGGCGATTTTATGAAAATGTGACAGGCGAAATACGAGATTTATGTCTTAATAAAGATTCTCATTAAATATTTAAGGCTTATGTCTTCGCTGACTTTACAAATTACCCTACGAAAAGGCTCTTAAAAATATTTTACTTTTTTTTGGAGTTAGATATTTAAATCGATGACTCATTCTAAAAAAAATTGATGTTTTAAGTTTTAGCATTATAAATTAAATAAAAATATAACATAAGATGAACAAATATCATAAATTTAAAATCAGTCAAAACTACACGGACACAAAAATACGAGATTTTACAATATTTCATAGTTGTAAACAAGCTTATTGGTTACCTTTTATTAAAATAATATTCAATTATTTTTTTACTATTACGGACAATGAAAGTAAATTTAAAAGCCAACTTTCCTGTACCTTTACACTTGCTTGATTATAAAATTGTCTAGCTAGAATTTCTAAAAAGTTAGTGTCACATTAACGCGACATTCAGACTAAATTTCACAGGTCACATGTTTTGAAATAACTATAAGGTACAAAATACAATTTTCTACATCAGTACGCTCTGGTAAAGTCTTATGACCGAGGAGAGTTGGAGCAAACCCAGCCTCATTACCATATTATCCAAGCTATGAAACGGGACCGGTCTTAGGTACTTGTGCCATTAACGCCTAGTAACGACTAAAAAGATAGTTTCTACCTTAATTACCAGAATACCCTGTATCAGGAGCATTTTAGACTGAAAAGATAAACGAAATAAAAAAAGATTATCCAAACACATAACAAACATCAGTTCCCTTAGTACAAGTTTATCTTGTGTCCTAAAATTAATAATTGTTTTCGCTTTTGGCCCATACATTGCAATGCACTCTTCACGTTTTTTGATCTGAAGCATGTAGGGCCGCAGGTACTCGTACTTTAGTTTGTTTATGTTTACGCCCATACTTGCAATGTACAGTCACGAGCATAAGTATATGACTTAGGCACGTCAGTAAAAATATCTGTCTGCACAAATGTACCAAAAATATCTGACCTTAACAGGCAGCGTAATCAAGTGACTTCAAACTATTGTGATGAAATTGTACATCAAATAATCGTGATTACCTGTCCAAGCACAAATGACGTCACAAATATGTGACGTCATTTATTTCAGAATAATTTCCATTTCCAGTTAACGTCAGAAATTTTTGCTGCAATCGTGCAGACAGATGTTATTGAACTCGTTCTTG